>QUSF01000024.1:2424192-2666588 GCA_003676055.1 Chloebia gouldiae
TTATTATATGTACATAAGTACATTAAGTCCATAAGTACATTATTATTATTATTATATGTACATAAAGCAAAGCATAAAGTTCATAATTGATACCTAACAGAAATACTGGGAAAACATCATATTTACCTTTCATTTTAACATGAGAAAGTACAATTAATGTTTTGCACAATAGTCATCATTTCGGTTACTTCCTGTATTTCTCCTGATTTTTTACAGTCTTTAAGTAATTTTTACAGTATTTTACATGCCTAAAAAAATACATGTAGAAATATGCCATACTTATATCCTTGTTGAAATAATGTGTGTGCTATTTTAGGTTTCAACTTACTCCCAAAAAAATACACATAACAGTATATATATACAATCTATTTATATATATATATGTGTGTCAGTACAGACATCTAAAGAGGAAAATATATCTATTACTGTGTACAGATATGTGTAGATATGCCTAATAGGAGGTCACAGGCAGTCTTGTGAGAAAACTGTATAAATCTTAATTAGGTGACCCAGTATAGTTCTCTCTGTGCAAGTTGTCCTCAACATTTGCTTCTATTTGGGTACATTTGATTTTAGATGATACCAGGGGAATATTATAACCTTGAAAGTTCCATACCAGTAACCATGAAATTATTTGCACCATTAGGACAATTATCTGGTTTCCTGAATATCCTGATGTTGTGTCTCCTAAAAGGCAGAGACCTTTTCCAGAAAACAATGAGTTGGGAGTGACCACTGAATGTGAAATTTTAGAAAGGTGCAGAAAAAAATTGTTGTGGGTCCTCGTTTTGTCTCTAGGCACTTCTGAGCTGAGAGATGTCCATACCTTATAGAACAGTTCTGCAATGAATTCCAGCAGAATGTGTTCTGGTGTTTTTCTGAAATTTGTGAGAACCATAGGATTAGGATTTCCTGGAATTCCCATGGCTGTTGAAATGCTGTAGCCTATTTTCTGCCTGGTATTTATGGCCAGTCCTTTTTTTTTTTTTTTTTTTTTTTTTTTTTTGCCGTTGTGAGTTTTATTCCAAGTGCTATACAGTTTCACTGTGGGTGTGTGATGAAATTAAAATAGTAAATTCTATGGTCAGCTACAGTTACACTAATCTAGAATAAACCCATTAACCCTGATGATGTAACTTTCCATTTACACCTCTGAAAGCAAAATTTGAACCTCGCTAAATACAGATGTTGGCTCAGCAAATAAAAAAGAACAAATGCATTGACATTGAGGTTTTGTGTCAGAACAGTTTCTAGCTTAAATGCTTCTGGTCCCTGTCTTATATTCAATAGAATATCAGGCCTGGAGGCTTTTGTGAAGCAAAAAAAAAAAAAAAAAAGCTTTCAGTGCAAATGTGTACATTATAAGAGGGTATTCCAATACCATGTAGTTCAGCCACTGTTAATGCAACAAAAGTAGTTACCCAGATAAACTCTGAAGAATTATATATAATTCAGGATTATGTATTGGTATGTAAAATCTGCTAGATTAGAAATACTCTTTTAATACTGGAGTATTTTTAGTTAAAGAATGTTACTGTAGTAACACTTCTGTGAACATTTTATAAACATGAGTTCACTGGAAGGCAATACTCTGAAATATGCCTGCAAAATGTTGTTAATTACTACTTGAGAGAGCTATGGCAGTACTAAGCATTTGCTCATAGAAGATCAGAAACTATGAAATTGTCTTCCTGATGCAAAGCTAAATGTCAGTATTTTAAGATATGACTGATATTTTTCAGCAATAAATATCCAAAAAAACTGAAGTCAAGATTATTACAAATCCTAAAGGTAATTTGGACAGCTCTCCCCATATCTTTGTTCTCCCTGAACAAGCAGCAGCATGACCCTGGTTAGTGTCAGACCAGACAAGCTGTCAGTAAGACAGTGAAGTGCTGCTGTTCTTTAAATAGTTTGCTTTTTAACTTTGCCTGGTCTATACTCTGGAGGACACCAGACAGATTTTTTGCTTTGCTTTGCTTTGCTTTGTGTGTGTGGCAATTGATGGGCCCTAATGACTCTCCTTGGTTTATATCCATCACAGATCAGGAAAAGAAGGCCTACGCCAGCATCACTCGTCATCATGAATGAGCACATGCCCCCAGGTGAGTGCTAACATACCTTCTAAACTACAGAACTTGTATACACAGGATTGGCTGCAAGCTGGTTTGATAAACTACGTGATTTTAAAAATCCAGCATTAAATTTTTAGCTCGAAATATCAAACAATGGGTCATAGGACTGTTTGGAGTAAACCCCGCGAATACAGGTAAATCCTGGCCTTCAGATAATGTCACTGATTTCACAATTTTATCCTCCATGTCAATCTTGGTTATATGTAGAAGGAGAATTAATATGACCCAGATCCAGTTCTTCCATCCACAAATATTTTCTTTCCCTGTGTGGAGACCTTGGAGACCCTGAAGTTTGATCTCTAGAGATACCAGGTTGGATCCAATGTTAATTCAACCCAAGGAGTTGTTTATACAAAATAGATTCTCTTCTAGTTTTCTGATAAAATATATAATGTAGTTTTTTCATTATTCTTTTTCAACTGTGAATACATTATCTTCATCCAGGAGTCCTCACAGAAGATTGCCTGCGGGATGGGATTATTTGAGGTTGAGACATACTTTGTCATATAAATATGACTTCAGAAGGATTCCTTAATAAGCTGTTTAGGGAGTGTTATAAACAAAAAAATCCACAAAAAGGAGAAAATCCTCAATACTTAATCCCTTAGAACATGGTGCCTCATTTATATCAAACTTTTCCTTTGTTGTGCTCTGCAACATTTTTTTTTTCCTGCCAAATATCTTAGTCACCTTAATATTTTTTTTAATCTTTTTGGGGAGTAGCTTTTGGTTCTGAATTTCAGGTAATTCAGCTCTCACAAATGATTCACGATCCGCTTTGAACTGATTTTCTTTACCTATGTAGGATAATAATGGGATTTATACTGTCTATGTTGCTAGGACTTAATTTAAAGCAAATTCACCTTGACTGTTAATCTCTTCTGCAATTCACTTTTGTACACTTTGTACTGTCATATTTCCTTTTATAAACAGATACTTGGTACAATACCAAATCAAAAGCAAACAAAGAATAAGAACTCTTTAATTTACAGGAAATTTTATTCTAAACAAAGTGGTACATGTCTGTTATCACCTTTCCTGCAATGTTCATAATAAGTCTTTAAATAAATCATTTTTATTATGAGTCAGGATTGCTGCAGGTTTCAGCCAACTTCCATATAAGCCCATGAGTTAGTATTTGTCTTCACTTACTTAGATTTGTTTATTTAGACATTATTTGTTCTGTCTAGATACGGGGAACTAATATGAATGAATTTATTATTTGGCTAAATGATAACCTTGTTCTGATTTAAAATTTTCCATAAAACTGGATAAAAATTGAAACTTTACAAGCAGCTTCATTTTCCTGCCCTTCACCATGAGGTTCATGCAGATTTCCATAGGGGGTCACTTGCTTAATATGGGCAAGTGTTTTGAACAGGGTGTGTGCAGGTAGCTCTGGAAGCCTGCTGAGTAAAAGGACTGTAAAGCCAGCTTGGAGAGGCAGACAACAGGTTTACAATGGATGTGCAAATACTACATAAAGCCCTTGTGGTCTTCCTCTTGCAAGGTGCTGTACAGCTTCTGAGATGGTTGTGTGCCTTCAACTTTCAGAGGCAGCTGGTCCTAGGGCCTCTTGACACCTTGCTGATTAAACCCCATAATGCTGATCAGTTACTGGATTTTGAATAGAATTCAAGAGGATGCCGAATAAAATTTGTCTCCAAAACAGTAAATTCATCACTGCAAATGGATACAGTTAATTAAAAAAAAAAAGGTAGGGGTGCTAACTTGACATTCCAACAAATTGCTTTAAAAGTGTGATTCACTAGAAAAATGGGAAAACTGAACAGTAAAGAATTCCAGAGATACTGACAGAGTCACCCTTTTTAATTAAAGCTGGGCTAAATGAGAGTCCTGTCCCTTGAATTTTACCCACTGCAGTATTCAACTTCCTTCATTAGGAGGAAGGAGCTAGTGAAGGATATGCTTCCAAGAGTTTTAAATGTCTCCTAATGCAATTCTAAATGTTTGAATGCCCCTGCAAAGTTTCTTCAAATTATCTAAACTTCTCTTTTTTTTGAAAACCAGAGACAGGCATACTCTAAGAATCAGACTTTTCTATAGCCTTCTGTTACAGCTGCTTCTGATTGCAGCTGGGGAAAAAAAAGTAGCATATTTGTGGTATTCTGGTGTTCTGGATGCACACCCATCTGGAAACCAGAGGGCAATAAAATGTGTTTGGACATTTAAGAACTTCATAATAAATTCAGCTTGAGTTCTTCTGCAAAGGATCTAAAACTTGTTTTCTATTAAGTCTTCTCATCCATCCCTGATGCCTGTTACAGCTTTGGTAGGGATATGTCTTCACCTATTTAGGTCAGGTCAATTGTGCTAAAAAGTGAAGATGGAATATTTACTAAGCCTAAGTAATTTTAAACAGCTGCTCAAAAACTAGAAGAGTCTGCTTGACTTCCTTGTTTTCAAGGAGGCAGTGTTAGACCACACTGAATGTTTTAAAGTCAGGTGAAATGTGACTGCAGGAGCTCATATCCACCTGTAGCATCACTGACTCTCACATTTCCTCATGCTCACTCTGGTTGGCATCATATATAAGTGCAGTCACAGTCAACAAAAGAGAAATTTGAGTTGCAGCAGCAACAGTGATTGCAGTGGACAATATGACCTTGTGAAGCAGCAGAGCAATTAAGAAACCCTTAACTCTACCTGTAAGTTCTGTGTAAAGTGCTCTTAGATGGGTTGAGTCACATTTGAGCAGAGAAACTAGCACTAGCAAACTGAGGCTTGGGTTATGAAGCCACTTAAATCTATTGTGCCATCAATGGAGCTCTATTTTCTGAGCATCTGATGTTTTATTTTGTAGTATCAAATCAGTGTACTTTTATTTGAAATTATAAGACCCTTTTACTATCTGTGAAGGCAAAGACAAGTATAAAGTGAGAGAGTTACACAAATGGGCAGCATCTCATCCTGTGCTGTTGGTGCATGGGTTACTGGGGTGATCCACTCACATCCTGCTGCAGCCACAGTTGCTCTACACCTGCCTTTTATAAAAGGAACATAAGCACATGCTTAGTTTTAAAGACATATTTAACTATTACATTGCACAACTGTCTAATCCAAAAATTGTTAAATCTCTCCTGCTTCCTTTTCCCCTTGCAATATCCTTGGAGAACTTCAACAGAAACTGAGTATCACCATCACAAGCAACCTGTGTATGCACAATCTCCTGTCTCCATGCCAGCATAGCAGAAAATATAAGAATATCAATTCCTATTTGTCTGAAATTATTATGTCTGGAATAAACATCTGAGCATGCTTTAAAACAGCAGAATATCAAAATGCAACAGCTCAAGAAAAAGCTGGTAGCAGAGTAGAGAACTGATAGCTGAGGGAAGAAAGCACGTCAGACCACAACTCAGGTTTAATACCATTAGGGCTCGCTTTGATCAGGAAACAATGCCAGTGTTCCTGTACAGACTGGTTTTGTCACAGAGCCAGCACAACATCAAACAGTCTGGCTGGCAAAGACTCTTCAACTTATGTCAAAGTGTTCAGTCTTCTTGAAGCATTGGAATACGGGTAAACATTAGGACAAACTTCTGTGTATCTAAATTTTCTACGTATTTGCTGTTTCCAGCTCCCCTTTCTGCTTTGTTGCCTGTTTTGACTTCCTTGCTTTTAATGTAAATGTTATTCTGTGTTTAGAAATACAGCTGCCTTTTTGGGCTTTGCAAATCTCATTTCAGGATATATCACTGCAAAAGCAATATAAAACATACCTTCCCAGCATAGCACACTACATCTGAGCTTACTGAATGCTGGCAATCATAACTTGAAGAAATCCGTACCTGTCTCTGAACAAGGAAGGTACTCAGAGCTTGTATTTGGGCATTAGCAGTTTTGCTTTCTCATTCCTAGCTGGTTTTTGGTTATCCAGAAATAATCCATGCCTTTCAGCTTACTATTACTTCCCTGGGGCTCTGCTGAGATGCCTCACTGGCAATCTCAGTATTTAGTGCAGGAGCAAACAGCACAGCCAGGTGAGTGGTGAGAGGAAATTCTGTCCTTACACCTTTGTCAATTCCATGACAACCCAAAGTAGTTGAGGTTTTAATGCTAAATTGGTTTTAGACACTCCCAGACTTTCCCTGCACAATAAATCTCATTACCACAGACAGATGTGCTTTTCTGCTGATGCAAACTGTACCAGCACCACATTCTTGATGGGATTAATGTGAGTCACTTTGCCCAGTATTAAGGTTTGTGACTAATATTAGTTGGATCATGCTTCTAGGTGAATGAATAAGTTTGGGTTTCAATCTAATGATTACGGTTTTGTTTTTTTTTCTTCCAAGACAAAATAAACTGAGCTCAAGAAAAGACCTACCAAAGCAAGTGTTTCTGAGCATTGTCAAGCAGTTCTGCTATACTTTCTCAGGGAAAAATCTCAGCAGAAAACTCTTGGTCTCGGAGTTCATGGAAACTGATATGTTTTTCAAACTATTGAGATCCTGGTAGGACACCCTGCTTACTTTGGTCCAAGAACTAGAGAGTGAGTAAGCCAAATAGCAGCTGTTTTCAATTGCAAATTTAGGCTTCTAATGTGGTAATAGAGTATTCAGAAAAGCAGTACATGAATAAAAACTGTCATTAGCTGTACTTCTTTTTGTCAAATTAGTTAGTCTTTCTATATGCTAAATGTATATGCCATTTAAGTATTTTGTCTCTTTTTATATTGGTCCAGGAGTCTGTGGAGGTATTTCAGTAAGCAATGAAAAACATTCGTGTCCCCTCACAGCAGAGGCTGGTATAGCCCAGTGCACATTACTGATGGCACCAGGACGTTCACAGATTCGGCACATCTTGTCAAGGCAGTGAGGGCCTTCGTGTGCTTTCAGCCTGTGCTGCAAATGACTATCTGACACAGTCAAACAATGAAATATGTAAAGTAAACATTGTGTAAGACTTGATGGGTGATAGGGGTTCCAGAACAGAGATAAAAATGTCTGTGCTTGAAAATATCCTGCTGTTTGCAGGATGACGCATGACTGCAAATGTTCAGTGGCAAACAGCATTGCCTTTTCTTACCTATATACACCATGCTCACATGCTTTTTCATTTGAGTTACTCTGAATTTATTCTGCTGTTCAGATCCACTGAACTCCCTGGGACAAGGCACAGCAAAAGTTCCTCACATATATGCAGTGTGAATACAGACTCCATGAAACCTCAAAGGAAAGCTCAAGGACTAAAATAGAAAGAAAAAAATATCGAGAACCTATTCTTGAGCTCTTCTTTATTCAGCCCAGAAGGAATAGCTTACAGGCTCCAGAAAGAAACAATGAATTTTAAAAAGGGATTTTTTCATAATTCATGAAAACATTCCATTTCATGAAGGTGCTCCATTTTCATGAGAGGATGAGGATTTTACATGTCACTGTCATCACTTGTCAGAAGAGTTGTCATGCTCTCTTCATGCAGTAAGGACAGCAGGCCTGAGTTGGTTGGGATGCAGTGAGCAGTGCTGTGCCCAGACTGAGGGTTATCACCAAAGCAGCCAGCTGTATTTTCACAGTTTTTGCGGTCCTTAACACAGTAATTCACAAATATAAACATTCCCTGTGAATATTTTAGCAATTGTGTAAACCATACAGTGTGAAACAGTAGGAAACATGTACTGTTTCATAGAGAGGCCAAATAGAGTCTGGCCTGTCTCTTTAGTCAGTAACAGTGAAGGGTCTGACAGCTACACAGGGACAGTCAAAACAAAAAGCTGTTGTGCATATTCTGGTCAAAATTCACTTATTTTACTGATTTTTTCATGTTTATATTTATCCATGCTTCTTCATCTTCAGTGTTTATTGATTGACTGTACAGGTACATTTTACATGAACTAGTTTCTCCTAGTTGGCTGAAGTGAGTAAATTTTAGTCAAAACAAGGATGCTTCCCTCACATTCACCAGATCCTACTGTCCCTGTGTGAGATAGGGCAGTTCAGGGTGCAAACACTGCCTGGGAAAGCTCTGGAGGATGGAAATAGGGGTTGAATATTCACAACTAGGACTCAGATTTGTGCCTGCGTCAGAGAAGTGGTGCAGCAAAACCCCAAAAACTTGACTTGTTCCCAGTATGGATGGAATTGCATTAATCCATTACTCTTGTTCCAGCCTTGAATATCCAAGAAATGAAATGAAATAATTTTTTATTTACCAGTGCAGCTAAACTCCTAATGTGGGCCATGATTTTACTTCTTCCTCCTGCTCCCTGCCTCCCATTGGATTTGTGTTGGAAGGGTCAATGTCCGTGGAACTTTCTGAAAGTGAATGTGGTATTTTTAGAGGCTGAACTTTGTACTCTTCATCTGTTTTCCTTGTTCCTTATACAAAAGCACCATAGAAACAGCCTTCTTGCACCCCAGGAGATTATTTGCAAATTATTTTTAATATACAGGGCTTCACGTTACAGCTCTCCAGCTGCCTGATCATTCAGCGTCAGGCCTGATAAGCCTTTGGAATGTTTACACGTGTTATCACCTCTGTGTATACAGCAGACAGAGCCCTGCCATGGGCAGGGAATAGCAGTGGGCATGGCTGCCTGACCTGCTGAGGAAGTCAGCTGGACAGATCTTAACTTCATTGCATCCATAAGGCTAAATATTTTGCTAGAGGAAAATATTTTACAGATTTGCACTGTTCCAGATACTTATGCACCTCATGTAGTTTGTTTTGCTGAGAATTTGGAATAAATGGTGAGTTTTCTAGTTAAAAAATAAAATGTTTAGGTGTAGTTACTTCTTATAGTCAAAATACTTAAGCTATATTTAATACAACTACATGAGCATACAATTTGGGGTGTTGATGGCATTTTAAAAGAAGAATTTGGATCCAAATATGTCTAGTTTAGCCTGTGGCAAAGATTATGTTTTTGTTTTGTTTTTTTTTTTGTGGGGAGGGGTGTTTAATGGAAAAAATTCAAAGAATATTTGAAATTGAGTCTATTTAAACATGATAAGATAAAATTTTTAAAATAAGAATGTCAAGATAGGTTTTTTTTGAGATTATGTTTAAATCAAACTTGAGTAATGTGCTAATACTGGTATTTTAAATGTATTTTTTTAGTTCACATCAGGTAATAAACTAAAATCCATTAATAGATGTTTCAGCCTTGCTGAGGGGAAAAGAATACAACACAGGGTTTTTCTGACCTCTGCTATTTAGTACTTAATGCAGCCCTCATTTACCATGGTGACGTGTGTGGAATAAATAGATAATGCAGATAGATGAGAGAGAATCCAGCTTTTAGCACTAACCTCATTATGTTCAGAATATTGGGAAGGGGTTGCACTTAAAGCATCAATCAAGGTAGCCCATTAATTGAGCTTTTAGAGACAGAATTTAACTCTTTGTATAGCATAACTGAAGTTGAAACTTGACTTCAAAATACATCAAAAGTGGGAATTTAATGAATCTGGACCTAAAGCTAGCAGAGACTAAACAAATTGAACCTATCAGTCCTGAAAGACTTTCCAATTGCAGAAGGCTGCAGAAACTCAGAGTGCAGGGAGCTGCAGAGCTTTGCTTTCCTGTGAGTCTGAGCTGCCTGTGTCATCAGCTGATGGAAATAAGATCTGATGGACCAGTCGAGTCTCTTTTTACAGTAACCAAAGCAGTTCTGGGGTAGAATTAAGCTTTATGTCTATTGAAAGGAGCTCTGCTTTCTCCTTCTCCACTTCAAAACTTCCTCTTTCTGTGTCTGTATCTAAAATCACTTCTGATTTTTTTTCTCAAATGTCTTCACTGGAGGATCACGAGACTATCAGAGTAGCAGAATGAAGCACAGTGACCAGCTCCTTCTTTGTTCATGTTTTCCATGGGATACCCAACATGCAGATGTCCCACAGAGAACTGATATCTTGGTATTACTCATCTTGTGGAACCAAACGGCACTAACAGAGTCAGCAGTGTTAAGTAGATGAAGGAGCATTGTAGAGGTTGTGATTTTTACCTGAGGCCATGTCCTTCATTCGGATAAGACAAGAAAAGTCACACAGAAAATGAACGAGAGCGAGGCAGGTTGCAAATTCCATGTAGCAGTGAGCTGTGTTGCACCCTACAGGCTTTTCCTGGAATCTGGACACCCCATAACCTACACATCGCTGCCCTGAGCCCCCAGCACTCAGTGACAGGTAGGGATAGCCCTCCCTTCAGGTCTTTCTGAAGTTCCCTGCCATAGCTGTTCTCAGGTAGTGGTAGAAAGCAAAGATTTGGATCAACCTGTCCTGCTCTTTCCTTTAAAGAATTGTGACCTGAACTATTTTTGATCCTGACAAGGTTTTTACTGTCTTTGAAATACAGTAGACAGCAAGCAGGCTGTTCCTGTTAAGAGGTGCTTTCAAGCCCCCTGAAGTGCTGGTGCTGGTTTGTGACTCAGGCTTTAATGTGTTCAGCATATCCCATAGGAGCATGTGGCTCATTCCAAAGGAGTCACAGCAAGGTGAGTTTCTGACTGTGATTGTACAGATGGAGATGCATAAAACAAAATCCATGGTCCCCTCTGTCTCTGGTATGTAGTAAGGTTAGTAGAAATTCTGAAAAATGCTTTTGGAAATTGCAGCTGATTTAATCTGAGCTAAAGATGATTGCCCTGGGCTGTTCTAGACCTCCTAGTTGTGCTTAAGGCAAGAATGAGATTATGGATTATGGTTTTGCTGACTCTTTGAAAGCTTGGAAAACCCAGCAATGGCTTTGCAAAACTGATATTTGCATCTTCTTTTTTGTAAAAAAGGGTCCTAACCCCCAAGAAGAACTATTATTAGTAGCTGACTTGATTCCCATGTAAGATGATACACGTATGTGAGGAACTCCCTGCATGTGCATTCTAACCACAAGCAAGCCACAAGCAGTTGGCCAGGATTAGCTTTACAAAGCATTCTTACTGAAATCCTTGAGGTATTATTCCAAAGGAACAAAATTGCTAGGACAGCAATAATAATCACTGGCTAAAGAAACATTTTATTGTTTTGTGTGTTTTCTTCTCCCATGGCAAATGTCACTTTCCAGAATGTACAAACACATTCACATAAGCTACATTTTAAATGGTTTTATGAGCTGTAGCATGCTAAGAAATGTTTGGATGGGGTTACTTTGGTTTTGGCTGCTGCTGCTGGTTTTTATTTTAGAGCTTAGAATATTCCTACAGCTCCCAGCCAATAAAGGAACCACTCACAGTGATGGCATTTGCAGCTGTAACACTGATACAAAGACTGTGATCGGTGGGTCAATTCTGAGCCATTTTCCATCACAACTGATTCCTGCACACAAAGTTATTAGAAAATGGTTTCAAAGTTTATCCTGGGATTTGCTAGCACTATATTTCTGGTAATAATGAATTTTACTTCATGATCTTTGTCTCAGTATTGTATTTAGTTCTTCAGACTCTTCAGTCATTTGAGCACAGACTGAAGCTAAAGCAAGCAAGCAGATGGAAAGTAGCACTTTACTAATCCTATGCAGTGTTACTGATGGACTCACAGCCCTGGGTAGCTTCTGCTCAAGATACTTTTCTTCCTCCTGTATTTGAAAGTACTTAATGACACCATTAAGTTTTTCACAACTCATGACATTTTTATGACTTCATCAATGTAAAAAAATAATTGCAAGCTGCTTGAGGAGTTTTTTGAGTATGAGTGTTTGGTATATTTGGTTAAACAGTAGCAATCATTAACAAAAAAAATAGTAGTCTGGCAGTTTGTTTTACCTGGGGACACTCATTGCAGACTCATGTTTCTGCTCTTTGAACCTGTTTCTCTGAGTATTTGCCAGCTCTCAATAGCTCTGTCCTTCTAACTTCTCAAAACTCTTTTATCTCCACTGCTCTTCTATTTCCTTCATGTGAGTCTTGTCTCTCACTGCCAGGTGAGAGTATGCTGTGAGTGTGGAAAATGCCCTTGGCCAGGAAACTGCCCTTTGCCTTGCAAAGATGCAGTTTTTATTGATGTCTGTCATGTCAGAATAGCCCCTATGTCAATGTAACCTCACAATGAGGTGAGTTCTTCTACACAGCCAGACAACTTTGAGACAACATTTTGTGATTTAGGTCTACTTTGCAGTCTTTGTCCTTTGCCTCGTTCTGTATGTCTGTGAAAGTCTAATTTTCTAAGGTTTTCTTGTAGCTTAGTTTGTCTTTCTAGCACTATTTGGGGTGCCCAGAAATGATGGTTATCCAGCTCCCTTCTGGTTCATTCCAGAAAATCTGTTTCATCCTGGTTTACATTTGTTTGCTGCAAGAATAAGGGATTTTTTTCTAATGTGTGTTTCAATCTAAATGGGAGACTTTAATTGTTCTAAGTAGATGTTCATAAAAGGGTCAGATGGAGACCATCATGTATCTTTAAGTCTTACTTTACTAATTTTGAAACCTGAGTTTACCAACAGCTTTCCTGATAGATTGAGGATTTTAAATTTCACATCAGTAATCTCAGCAGTTTTCTTCTGTTTGTCTCATTTGTTTTTACTTATTTGAATGTATTAACCTGGACCTTCAATGGTGTAGTGAATATTGAGATGACTGTTATTACTTAGCTTAGAAAATGAGCATGAGTTTTGACTAGGAGGCAGTTTATGTATGGCTGAAGTTCTTTTCCAGTTGCACTAACTCTAGAACTATTTAGTAAATGAGAAAGTATTTTGCCTTTTCTCTTTGTTTTTTTTTTAATCAGTTTTGCTGTATATATAGGATAAAATGCTGACTTTTAAGTCGATGGCAAAATTTGCTGTTGCTTATGAGCTAATAAAGTCAGTGATAAAATGATTGTCTTTCACTTCACTCCAACACTCCCTTTTGCCCAGTTTGCTTTGCTGGTGCAGGATTTGCACTGAGCATGTGTTGAACTCCTGTGGGACTCATTTTGTCTGTAACACCACTCAGCTCCCCTTAACACCCAGCAGAACCAGGCACTGATGAACTCCTCTTTGCCAAGGGTCAGACCATAGCAGACACCCCTGATGTCTGATTGAACTTAACTCTGCCATGCTGGAAACAGAAAGAAATATTTTACTGTTAAATAAGTGGTTACTCTTTGGGATGAGTAATTTTTAGGGAGCTTCAAAGCAATGTGGAGGCAAACCCTGATGCAGAGTTTCTGCCCATGGTCACACCCTGTGGTCCTGCCAGCTCTGATGCCAGGAGTCCACATTGGTCAGCTGCAGGTTACATGAAAAGTTTGGCTCAGAGTCACTCCTGGAAATTTAGTCAGAGAATTTTGTCTGGTCCAGAAAATGTCACATCTGAGAGATCAAAAGAAAAAATAAAACACTTACCTCCTCCTGGTTCATCTTATTTAGTCAGTCATTCTTTGGAAGCCGTCTCCATTTCCTTCACCAAAAAGGAGTTTGTGCTGCTTAGAAAGCAACTAGATGAAAACATCTTCAAGCATTGTTTATATTGTGAATTAAAGCCTATCTTTACATTAGTTGTCAAAACAGAATGTTTATTTCATGCATGTTTCTCCCTGGGTTGATTACCTCTGTGGGAAGACCTGCCAGCTCTGGAATTGTGCCCATATCCAGGACTTCACATCAGGAATTCTGTTCCCAGTGCCTTGCTCACCTGACCCTCTCTCATGGAGCTGAACCGGGCCTCTTGTGTTTCAGAAAAAGAAAATTCTGCGTGGAACTCTTCTTTTCATGACAGGTTTTTCCACAAAATCCATTTCATGTCCGCTCATTCAAAGCCAGGACAGATCAGAATAAAGCTTTACAGAATTGGCAGCAACTGGAAGGCCACAAATTCAGGCAGAAATACCACACCAAGACAAGAGGCAGAAAAGTAGGTCCTTTTTTAAGATGGGAGAAAATAATCAAATTTTAATTCTCTTTCAAAATATATTTTGAGGAGCTATATTTGATTTATGGTACTTAGAATTTGTATTATATTAATATCTATCATGTATTTTAAGGAAGGAGAATGAAAAATTTGGAACAAAAATGCTTAGGAGAAGGATGACTTTTGTGCTTGTTATAATAATTATGATTGCTCTGTGGTAAGGCTACAGACCTGATTCATCACTCTTGTATTCTAGTTTCATGCCAGTGAAATGAGACTGATTTCCATGAGTCTGGCATGAAGCTGGAATAACAAGATGGTGAATCAGGCAGTATAATTGCCTCTCTGAGAATCTTGTGATCTAAACAAATACATTCAGATTCACATTTGAGGTTTGTAATGTCTCCACCTTCTTCCAAAATAGATTATGTTTACCAGAACGCAAGATTTAAAGAAATTTTGATCTGTGTAGCTTGTGAAAGGTGGTTTTATTTCATATTCTTATGGCTGTGCAGTTTAAAGTAGGTCCTTAGATTCTGTATGATCAGAGATGTTTGGATCAGATGCTGATGTGTGCATTAGGAGGAAAACAATGATTGTTCTTTTCATTTAGTGGCTGACTTTGAGCACCATGAGGAAGGATTTGGTCTAACAAAGGAGATTACAGCCCCTACTCTCAGGACTAGTAATGGCTACTTGAATGTTGAAGGTGGGAAATACAGGGTAGTTTAAAAATGTGATCTACCTGGGGAAAAAGAAATTAAATGTCCAAAGAGCAGATTCATCTGGCCTGAAGCATTTTAACGAAGGGCTGGTTACAGACTGGAGCCACTTGGGAAAAGCTGTGCTGTGACCTCTGAGACAGAGGGACAAGAGGTCCCTTAGTGACAGTGCTGCCAGCACAGGGTGGGACCTTCCCCAAACTGAGCTGCAAATGCCCGACAGGGCAGGCATGCCAATGCCTCTGTGTATAGCAAATTCCTCTCTGCCCTATGTTTTCATTAATGCTCGCTATACAAATCTTGTTATTAGTGCTCCTCAAGGGCCAGGCAGTAATTTAGCTGCTGATTAGTGAGTGGGATGCAGCAGCAGAGCACAGCACACGCCCTCCCCTGTCAGCAGTGAGTGAGGAGGGGAGCAGAGCTCCCAGCTCCGCCTGCCACAGCAGCTGCATGCGGGACTCTAATGAGGTGCTCTGCAATGGGAATAGTTTCAGAAACACACACTCACTCCAGGAGGGCTTCCCAGGATATTTCTTTGTAATTAAATGTAATGACATCTAAACCCATAGTCAAGTTCTCATTGATAAACACTGGCAAATAAAAACCAGCAAGTGAAAATCAAACAATTATCTATGTAAGAATTTTTATTATGGTCTTTTCTGATTTTTTTTCCTTTTTCTATCTCAGTGGTTTAGTAAAAAGTGATGAGATGCTCTCTGATATGGCAATGTGTAATTAGGACTCTGGCAAAAAGAAAGCATTGCATGCTTTTTGATCTTGCTATGTCTTCTAGAAGAAAGGGAATGGTCAGACGGTGGTGGTCAAACACCAGTAAACTGGTAGATCAAAAAATATTTATTTTCTTTTACTAATGGAGAAATTGAAATGTGAAATGGCTGAAATATAATTTTCAAAAATTTCATCTTACTCTGCCATTAAATAGCAGGAGAATGAAGGATTATTTTCTGGTTTTAGTTTCTAAAATTGCCTGAGCCCAAATCTATCAGCCCCCTGTGATTTTTATCTGCTCAGCTATGTTTTCCCAAGGAAAATTCCAAACTCTCTACAAGAAGCTTTCTCCAACAATTGTACCAGCCTCTTACTGAGTTTCTTTTGTGTAAAAACTGGCCTCTCTGACTTGTTTTGTTTCTCCAGTGCCTGACTGAAACCCCACAGAAAAGACTTTTTTTTGCTCTTGATGAGGGGAAAGCAAGCAAGGCACTTAACTGGGTGAGATAAGCCTTTGCTGGATGAGAACACTGCAGAGCCCATGGGTGATATCAGAGGCCAGCTCTTCTAAAACAGGTCACCTCTTGCCCTGCATGGCTGCTCCAAGTGCATTAACATTATCCAGGGGGAGAAGCAAGGCAGATGAACTTTGATCTCACTCTAAAACAACCACAAAGCTTCCCTCAGCACGGACATGACGTTTGCACAGCAGTGGAGATCGTGGAAGAAGTGATCTACAACACCAAGCAGATTCCATTCCAGCTACAATAGGCCTCCTTCCTCTGGGTTCTTCTCTGGCTCCAAATGAGGACACCTTTGGGGGAGCTCAGCTCCTTGGATCAGCTGGGCCAGTATGTGGATATATCAGGATGTGCCAATATGCAAAGAGCTCTGCTAACAGCCCTGTTGGGAGACAACCCCCCTGGTGCTTCTTCAACCTATTTCAGCAACACAGTGGGGCCAGATCTTGCAGGTTTCCCTGCAAGTGGTGGATGAGATTTTGCCCTGGGTAAAGGCTAAAGGTTAAAACTTTGATTCTGAAAGGGGTCTGTGCAGGCAGATGGGCTCTCAGAAGTGGCTTTCCTTAAAAAACTAAGGCTTTGGTTCAGAAAATCTGTGCACATATCTGGATTGATGGGAATACCCTTTAGACTGAACTCTTCTTTGCATATTTATTTTTCCAAGGATACAGAAAAAAGCCTTAAATCCTGTTTATTATTCCAGGTGATGCTCCAGCCCACATGAGGTAAGGCTCACACTAGGCTCAAACATTATTCACCCAGCATAAGGGAAAGTCCTCACTGTTTTTTCCTCAGCATGGATGTAAAGAAATCTCTAAAAAAAGCTCCAGTCCTGGTTTTACTTACCTCCACTTGGGTATGTACAAACCCATTCTCAGGTCTCCATATAATTTCTATTATGCCTCCTTAAAAAAAAAAAAACCCACTCACAAGCTCTTCTATCTTCCTTCCATGTTCCCCTTGCCTTTCTTCTCCTCCTTGTCCTCTGTACGTAGAGGGTTTGTTTGTTTTATCCTCTCTGCTTCAGTCTATGGTATTCTGGGATTTAGGCTTCCCTTATTCCTGTTCCTTGTCACCTCTTCTTAAAAATCTATATTCTTGATTGAATCTTATCCATCAAAATACCTGTCAAAAATCAGCATGTGATGCTCCTTCTGTCCTCAAAAAGAAACTTGTGTCAAAATGTACCATTGCCCATCCTTAATCTCCAGCCAGCTGTACCTTTCCCTTCATCTCACAACTCACTTGAAACACTTCACGTCTCCTGCCTGGAGTTAGTATTTTTCAGTCTCTTAGGTTACTTTCAGATCTTTGTTTACTGATTTGGAAAATGGTTTGTTGATGTGATTTTACAGGTTCTTCTTAAATGTCCACGTTGTCTGATGCTTCTCATTGGCACTATTTGCCCTGTGGATATGAATGATTTCTCTAACTCCACACAGGAGTGTGGAGTTATTCCCAAAGTTGCCTGTCATATAAAGGCTGCTGGGTGAAAGGAAAGGTCATAAATGTTCCAGTTCTGGCAATTTTAGTGTCACATCACTCAGAACACTAAATGTGTGAGCCCAAAGGGTTGGAGTTGTGCACATTCTCAGGATCAAGACCTGAAACCGACAAAGCTATTGATGTCAGATTTTTTTCCTTATGCAAGTGTCACCTTGGGTTTACAAAATATATTTTTAATCTGGGCAAATTTAGATTTTCAGGAAGGAATGGGACGTAACTTACTCTTCATTGTTCTTTGCTGAAAGTCCCTTATTTATTAAAATTTCAGCAATCAAGCTAAATCCAGTATCTTGAATAATAAAAAAAAGTCCAGTGTTGGCTCATTGATGCGTTGGTATGCAACCAATATGGAAGGCTGCACACACATAAATAATCACCCATTTAGCCAGCCTGATTTCATACCCCAAAGTGTTTTATGGACTGGGATAGACACTTCTATACTGAAATAGACACTGTTGTACTTATTTACAGGTAGGGAAGTCCAGGAGGATATCAGTGACCTTACCAAAGTTCACACAAATGTCAATGGCAGGAAACTCCTGATTGTCTTGTCTAATTCTGTATCTGTGGGCTCATGCTTTAGTAATCAGCCCTGTTTTCAATTACACTTTTTAACCTTGAGTATGAATGATTTGAATATCTTTCAGAGAGAGATATTGAGAAATACTTATATGGAAAAATCTGGTAAATTAATTAATGTTTGCAAGACGCACAGAGACAATGATAAAGAATGCAATAGAAAATCAGTCAATCCAGCTGCATGGACTGGCTTGTCCCCTCATACACAGCACACCACAAGGGGCCAATATCTAGAGAATAAGACAGATTAAATGATACTGCCTAGGCCTAATTCTTTGCTCAGATCTATGGTTACAGATTGGTCCCACCTCAGTTAAAATTACACACTGATATCTGCAGGTGGAAAATTTTAGAAGGCCCATTACAACAGTGAGAGATTGATGTCTATGTTTTTAATGACATTTTATATTAGAGCTCCAAACGACTGTATATCAAATGTCCTGCATGATCTCTGTCAAATATTTGTGAAAACATCAGCAGAAGACAGATACTTTCTGGCCATTAACCACATGAAGATAACAGCAGCTAAATAATTAACTCATACAAAAACTGGTTTTTGCCATGGTTAGGAAGAACCTTGAGCCTCCTCTGTGTCCTACAATCTTAGTTGTTCATACAGGTTTTCAGAGGCACTTAATTTTAATAGAAGTCTCAAGTTTTGCCAATTCTGCCATACATATAGTCTAAAGCAAATTAAAGCAACAAAAGTAAAAAGTTTCAGGAAAAATTTGAGTCTGGTAATATCATACATTTTTTAAGGTGAAAGATTGCTCTTTGTTAAGCTTTGTTTTGTTAATTTTACATATTACTGCAAGGCACTTTTCAGTACCAGTATTGGTATATTAGTAACTTAACTGAAGTGAGGTTCTTCTTATTATTTGAGTGCAGTAGAAGACCCTGTGACTTTGCTTCACACCATTTGCCAACCTGACCGTAGAAGGAAGTTCAGTCCCTGGGCAAAGCAGCCCTGTACCCTGAGAGCCCCAGTTGCAGAGCCCGGCTGCCAGCCAGCACAAAGGACCTGCTGCTGAAGGAGCTCCATCGCTCACTGCTATTCACAGACAAAAATGCGAGTTCAGTGCTTCAGATGCAGTGCTTATGTCGAAATGCTAATCAGGGCCTCTGGCTTTCTGAGACACACAAATGAGAAAGAAAAGCTGTAAATTAGGAGGTTAATTTCTTATTTATAGCAGTGCTGTAGGTTCATGGCACAGTTACAAGTGTTAGCACCGAGAAACACTTCTGTATTAACTTTTATCTTTTCATATGTTTTTCTCTAGAAAAAGATGAGAAGAGAACAAATATCTCACAGGCAGAGGTAAGTGATTTTGGTTTTTTTTAACATATTTATTGTTAAAATAGTTCTATTGTTAAAAACTCTTGGAAACTCACTAATTCACACTGGTGGATACTTCTATTTACATTCTCATGCCATCTGCAGTAACACAGCCTTTTAAGAAATACTATTTTCAAAGCAGGGCTGAGTAAAGCTGTGTTGTGTGTTCTGCCAGCTCTCCCTTCCCTCTGCAGCAGGGAGCTGGGAGAGGTGAGCTTCCCCTCTGCCTTGCTGCTGTGCCCTGTTAAAGCACAGCAAAGCCAAAGTGACCCTGCCAGTTCACCCCACCCAAGCGTTGCTGTGGATCTGCAGGTCACTGCTGGGCACAAGCACATTCACACACCTCTCCACTCTCTCCATCACGTGTCAAGCCTACAGCAGCCAGTGCAGTCATGTTGTCTGCACAAGAGTTGGAAGCAGGCACCTCTGATTCGTTTTCTAACCCCCCCTTGCATGGTTCCTCCAATTCCCTCATCTTTTTCTCCTTCACCCACTGTTCAGAGCAGAGGGCAGCACCTTAAATAGCAGCAGGAGGTATTGATTGGTTCAAATTTAAACTCCAATACAAACATAAAGATTTACTGGTGTGAGGTTCACCCACTATCCCATAGTGTTTATAAATAGCTTTCTCTTTCCAAAGAAGACAATATTTTATTTATAAATGTTATAATTTTATCCATTGTGATAAGCTAAGTTGATAGGATTAGCCCTACTTGCGTGAAACATGTCTCAAATGTTCCATGAAGAAAGAGATCTGATTAAAATTCATAGTCAATATATTAGGCATTTTTAGCAAATGTTTGGGTAAAGGCAACATCATTATTACAACTGGAAATTGATAAAATGAGGGGGGGAAAAAAGCTTGGTTACACAGTTTTTCCTTAACCTTTTGGTTAGGAGTGTGATATGGTGCTTATGTCTTCCAAAGCTAGCTAAGGGTGTACTGTATGAGGCTTTCTTGTCCTTTTTATGTAGACATAATTCATGTTGTTATAATATTGACACCAATTTAGCTGCTTTCATTTTGCAAAAGCTGCTATGATTTAGCACTGAATATCCCCCAGTTAGTTTTTGCTAAGTAAACATTGATATAATGTAGTAATACTATTATTACTCTAAGTGTATTGGTATTATATAATAATGCTATTATTGCTCTACATGGAATTTTACTACCATTATTTTGGAATAGTTTTTCTTTTGTGCATAGATGCGACTTTGGGGCCACAAAAATTTTAACTAAATACAACACTCAAATGAGGCTCAGTTAAAGGCTGAGTGATTGGCTGCTGAAATTATTGTCTTAGGACACATTGAAAAGGGAGGAATTTTCCATTTATTTGTATTAAAATGTATATATTAATATATATTAATATATATATTATATTATATTATATTACCTTACACATGCATATAATCACTGATTACACTGTAATTGGAATGCTGGCTAATGTAAACTTTGCAACTATTTTAATATGCATAGACATTTATTTGCCTTATGAGAATCAATTGCACAGGCTGTTAAAAGCACAGGCTATCCTAATTTTGTGTTTAACAATATTTGTATAGAATGAAGGGTAATTTTCAATAACATTGGGTCTGTTTTGCCTGGGAGTCATAAAGGTTGTCCATGAAACACATATTTTTATCTTAGTTATCCTGTATACATGACAGCCCGGGAGCTGGCATCAGCTGTACACACTGTGTTTTTCTCAGAAGCTGTGCTGGGCACTCGGATGGGTGCACACAGGGAGCTGCCAGGAGCAGAGAGCTCTCTCTGTGCCCGTGTCTCATGCCCCTCTCTGTTTTGCCCCCGCAGTCGCAGAGTGCCTCTCCCAAGCAGAGGAAGCAGAGCGTCTTCACCCCACCTGCCCTCAAAGGTACTGTCAGCTCCACCCGGCTCGGTGGCTCCTGTGGCAGGGGGACGGTGGGACCAGAGCAGAGCCCCAGGGTCATGCCCAGCCAGCACTGCCTTCCCACTCTGCTCTCACTGCCTGGCACTGCCCACCTGCCCGATGCTGACCACCTCTCCATCCTCACTACAGAATCTTGCTGCAGCGGCAAATGTATCTGTTTGAGGGAAAAAAAAAAGTTTTTATGCTTTGATTAGTTTGCTCTAACAGATAATGCATTGCCAAACTACAAACAGAGCTTGTTGAATATGTAATTTCTATTGGTGATGGCTCTCTGTTTCTTATTTGAAACCACTCCTCCATATTCTGCTTCTCATTTCAAGGCAGCTGTGAAAAGGAAAACCAAAACCATGGTCTTGGTATGTAACAACAGGGTGTGTGAAGACCTTCTTGGGAAGATAAGGAAAAATTAGAAGTCTTAATAAATGTTTTGAGAGATAACATGATTTTTAGGAATATGCACAAAAGAGCAGGAATATCACCTGGGATCAGAACAGCTACATTTAGACCCTGCTTCTTTTGTAGTTCTGAACAGAATTTGACCTGATAGTGATTGCAGTGAAGCAAGATCTGTGTGATTCACCAGCACTTCTGACTGACACTTGTCAGAGCAGGATTATTTTCAGACTGCAGACTAAAGGCCATCCTGCCAGGTGTCTCTTGATAGATAATGAATATGTAAATTTCCATTTGTCTGCTTAACACAGTTTATTACCTGGCAGAAAAGGTGGGATATCTGATTAGTTGTGTGAAATACTGCTGCTGTCATGAGGTAATCTACCATATCAGCCAACTCTATGTATCTCATTTTGTAGCTGCAGTTCTCTAGAACTTGTCCTCAAATAAAATATCACTCAGCTGCCACACAAGACTCTGTTTGCCAAAATAGGCTGAAATTTGTGTGCTGGATATTAGAAATAATCTTATGACATCCAATTTCAATATTTTTTCTGGAAGGAAAATGATTTGGATGGATAGCAATACTTATTGATCTCACTGCTGTATTATTTTGCTGTACAAGCCTAAGTTTGTACTGTGCAAATGAAGTGCAGTGTAAAACAGGTCCTCATAGCTCCTCTCCAGAATGCCTTAGCATCCTAAATTACACCATAGTCCCAGATACACAAGTAGGCACTTGGAAGTTGATAACTCTTCCTGTAAACACACTGGATTGCTCCAGATTTACCACACTGTTACTATCATAAATTTGATCTTTTTAATTTAAAAATTACTTGGTGGAAAAGTAATTATTCTTCTTTTTCACTGGTATGAAAGCATGATTTTTTTTTTGTTTGGACTGAGAGATTTTGAGGCAAATATATAGCAATGTGAAATACACAGTGCTATGCAATACACAAAGCTGTTTCTACTGAGAAATATGGAGTTTTTGTAATGATTTAAATTTTTCTAGTTTTATAGCAGTTGAAGATAACACTATTCAACAGTATTTTCAGAATAAGAGGCTTCACAGTTGCACACTCCTCCTCAACTTTGAGCATATAAATATATATATATGCTCAAAGTATTTCCTGTGCACTGTTTTTCCCTGGTATATTCATAATATGGTATTTGACATACAGTAAAGTAAAAAAATAACATTTTTTTAGCTCCTTGTCTGCTCCATACCCACCAAAGATTTTGAGGCTGTTACTAATGGAAGCTGGGATAGACTGTAAAGGTGGGGGTAATAAATGGAGTGGAGAGAGGAACAAATATTTTAATTTGTTAACCTCTGTGGCATTTTAGTAGTTTGTAGCTGCTGTTAACTCAAAGTTCCCAAAAATAAGCCAAGCTTGCAGGCAGTGGAACTGGGCCTGGAAGCTGAGACAGCAGCTGTGTGCAGAGGGCTGTGGGAAAGACAAGGGGCCATGGCAGGAGCTTTGCTCTGTGCCTGCAGCAGAAAGGGATCAAGAGAAACCGTGGGCAGAGTTGCACTTCAGCCTGACTCCAAATCTCCAAGTAGCTGAAAATAGTATGTTGTGGTTATAGGAACCCATATAAAATGGGAAATTGTTGGCTTGGTTGAAAAGAGCAAAGCAACATCAGACAATTCTGATGACTGGTTACAATACCAGAACTACAGTACATGTTACGTTAAATATCCGAATATATGGAAATATATGCAATAAATGCAGTACTGCTGAGGTTTTACCTATCATGGTAAATGTATGGAGATCAGCCTGTTAGTTAAATTGCCCAGATAAGGGGTTCAGGTTGCCCAGAGAAGCTGTGACTCCCATCCCTGGAAGTGTCCAAGACCAGGTTAGATGGGCCTTTGAGAAACCTGCACTAGTGGGCAGTGTCCCCTGAAGGGGGGCTGGAATGAGATGATCTTTAATGTCTCTTCCAACCCAAACCGTTCTATGATTCTGTGATTCCATTCTTTGATATATATATATATGGGGGCATATTTTTTCCCTCTGCCATTGCACTTATTAAACTAAAATTCACCATCATGATCTGTCTAAGACCATGCCCAAATATTTCAGTTTCATCATTACAGAAGCTTCCTCTAGCTCAAGGCTGGGCTGTGGCTCCTGGAGCAAGCTGTAGCAAACCTGGTGCAACAGGCAAGTTCTTATTACTGCATGTAATACAGTACTGTTCTTATTACTGTGTGTACTTTGGCTCCTGCTTTTATTTTCCTAAACAAAAACACACCAGAGTTCCTACAGACAGAGCAAATAGCTGACTCATCCCAGAGCATTGTTCTTTTTACTGGAATACAGTGTGCTGGAAAAATCAATGTGAGAGCTATTGATTTAAGTGGTAATCTGGAGAGGGTCTCAGCTGGCCAACAAGATAACAGCTGAGCATGGTGTGCTTCTTAGTATTATATTACCAAACCTAATGGATGTCAAAGAGGTTTTCCATTTTGCTTTCACAGATATTTCTTTCCTAACCTGCCACACTAGGGTTTAACTCCATGCTGGTATGTAGCATGCAATGTTGGCAAAAGTCAGTACTGAATACTGCACCAAATGAATCCATCGTATTTTCTGTTTGTTGTGATTCACCTCTTGTCACAGTTTTTTTCTATGTTTAGCAGCAATCTTAACTGAGGATTTCATCCTCAGTTCCCCTCCAGTTCCCCTCCCCCAGCATCACGTCCAGTTCCCCTCTTAGTGTCACTTTTTCTTCTGTTATTCATGGGCTTTTATGCCTGAACTTCAAATTTTCTCATCCTTTAAGGTCTTCTTCTTCATATGTGAAGGTTAGCTTGAACCTCCCTATGAAAAATATAGTAAAAACAACCACAGGAATGTCTTGCAATTTGAATAGTCACCAGTTTTGCCTTGGGCAATCTTTTCCAGTCAGTTCTCAATGTGTAAGGCCTTTTTTTCCTATGTACTAATCTGCTTCTTGTTCTTTATGACAAAACCAAGAAGAATCCTTTGATCCTTTTCCAAAGTAGATGTCCAGCTGTTTTAGCACAAAGGTCCGTCTGTCCATCCATCAAACGCAAACAGCATCTTCAGAAATATCTTCATTATTCTGCTTGGTGTGCTGGAGGAGACCCTGGAAGTCTTGCTGGAGTCTCATTTTTTGCCCTCACGCTTGCCAGAGAAGTCTAAAATGGGATGATAACCCTTCCAGACAGAGAGGGACCGAGTGAAGGCATCTTCGTCTGCCAAGGCAGAAGTGGATTGCACTCACCCCAGGTGATGGTGCTTCCTTGGTGTCTCATTACCACTTGAAAATCAAAAGAACACATTTGAGTCTCAGAGCTGCAGCTGCAGCTTCCCATGCCAGGGCATGCCTCGTGCTGGGCAGGTTTCCTTTCACCTAGGCAGTCGTGTTTTGTTTGGTAGCCCAGCTCATCCTTGGAAGGAAATGCAGACAGCAGTGGCAGGAAGCAAGGCTTACAAAGACTAACAGAAGACAGCCTGAGCTGTTCCCAAACCTGCATTGCTCCCCAGAGGTCCCAAATCCCCACATTATCTACCAGCTATTGCTATTAATACTAGTGGCTATTTAAGCACCGTCAAGGTCTCCCCCTGTGAAGGAAGAGCACGTTCCCAAGTGATTTGAGGATTTCATTAGCAGTGAGTCTACCAGCCTGGAGTGCTGGATGTCAGAGAAATAGGAAAACTTCACCCATCTTAGTTCAGTCTGCAAGAGGCTGTTTAGATCAGATTAAGATCCTGCTAATTTCAGCAGGCTTTAAAGAAAGTTATTGTAGCTGTCTGTGTTCACTGGACCACCTTTGCAATGAGGAGACATCAAATCATAATTAAAGTCATTCCCCACACAAGTAAGAGATACATTTGACTGTTTTTCCTCTCAGCCTTTTGGGAAATAAATGCTTTAAATTCCCCTCCTAATGTATTTTTCTTTGCATAAAAACAAAGGCTTTTTCCTGAGCTAGGCCTCAGCTACAAGATTTGAAATTGGATTAAATCAGAGCTGTTATAAATCTAAGGAACATTCAAAGACTTTTTTTTTGGTTTGAGTCATTAAAACAACCAGAACTCACTGGCTTTTCCCAAAGTGTTCAGACCCAGGGATTTGATACATGCATAATTCTAGTATTTACAATGATGGTTGATATTAAATGAGCTCTTTCTAGCTCCTGCCATGAATTTCAGATGCTCTGCTTGTTTAGTGCCTGCTTGTTCTTCTCTCCAAAGGAAACAACATGCAGAATAAATGATTAAAATCATGATGTCCCTCCTGAAATATGTAATTTATTAAAAGCAATTAGTACAGTATGTGGCCCTCATCCAAATTTGTAACCCCTTAGGCCAGCTTGACGATGTCTGATGCATCTCATTACTTTGTGACTGAAGGTTAACAACGAACATGGGTAGAATCTGGAGACATTAAAGATTATTGTTAGTATGGTAAGCACTGAGTTTGGAGCCCATGAGAATCACTGTGGAACAAAAATCTCAGGCTAAATTTACTTCAAGTGGCACAGGAATGAAGTTTCTAAGGCTTTAGAAGTCACTACAAAAACTTGTATCATTTTACAGGCTGTCTTCTTACATGACAAACCCTGCAAAGAGCTTCTAGTGTTAACTAAATACTAACTAAATCAGTGTAAGAAAATGAAACATCTCACTATTCTAGAAAGAAAAATACCTTGTTTTTTTTTCTTCTGCTTCATACATGGGTTTAAATTTAATTTTTAGGAAATTAATGTTAGCCGTAACATCAGAAATCTTATACAGTCTTCTAAACATCAAAACTAACTTGTAAAAATTCACAAATTGAGCTGGTGCTCAGTCAAACTTTTCTTATGTGGGTGAGTCACTTTGACTCAGCCTATTACATTTTTCCAGTCTCTCCAATGATGATCCTTTTTCAAAGATGATTGTGCTGCACATCACAGCCATGTGGCCAGAACAGGAGATGGAGATGGTTTCCAATCATCCTCTCAGTCCTGACTGGTGTTTTGGACCTTCGTCCTTTTCCAGAAAGGTAAATGGCTGTGGTAACTATTGAGCAGGGGGCTAGGACTATGGCACAAAAACAGGTAATGTCCAGTGGCTGGTGCAATTCCTGAGGCTGGGCAGGAATCTTCCTCTAATGCCTTAGCAGAGCTGCCACATCCCTGGAGAAACATCTCTTCTTTAGCCTGGTAGTGCCAGTTCTTCACCACATTCCTTTTATGCAGGAATATGTCTCAGTAAGTTGTTTCTTGGGTAACAGAAGGCAAAGCTCTGCCTCGTTCTTCATGTGCACTGCTCTTGTCAGTTCACGTGTTGTGATGTGACAAAATGCTGTCAGTGCACTTCATTTCCTGGGTGGAAGGCCCACAACTGTCTGGACCTTCTGAAGGACTGGGAATAGAAGATCTATGCTGCTGTTTTGTATCACTGTGTTTTTCCTTTGTCCCTAACTTGGTCACAAGAGGTGCAGCTTTGTTTCCCAAACTACTTGTTCCCATCATTTATATACCATTCTTATCCACACCTTAGTCTGTGCTCCTCGATACAACCACACCACTTGACGCAGAATGGCCTTGAATGGATTTCCTGGCTATCTTTACCAAGATGTTACCTTCAGGTGCCTGGTCTCTTTCCTCCCTCCTCTCTCCTTCCTCAGACTTGAACAGTAGGAGGATAACAGTAGATACGATTAAGGAAAAAAAGAAAAGTTAAATTAATCAGTGAATCACTGAGTTGGTGACAGGGATACATCAGATTTCTGCCATCTCAAGTTCAGTTGGCTGCCACTCTTGTGGTACTGCCCAACACGTTGGCAGACACTGCTGTAGTCTGTATTTAATTTCTTGCTGCTGGCAGCTTTGAATACATTTCATTTCACAGCTGGTGGCTCCTACTTCAAAATGGCTCTGGCCTTGGCTGCAATAAATATTGCAGTACCTATAGAGAGACCAAGGTGTCCAATGGAGACTGAGTTTGACATCTGTTCCACAGAAAAATTGGGATGTTGTGTTATAACTTGTCATCTGCCACTATTACCTGGAGTGAAGAAGAAAGGGCTGTGCTGAGCACTAATGTCAGTCCCTAAATTACCACGTGAGGTCCGACACAGACCAAAGTCTGGGGGAGTATTTCTGCTGGCCTCATTTGGCTCAGTGTGAAATCCATATATCTGATAGTTCCTTCTAATCTTGTGCAATGAATGCTAAACAGACCTCCAGCTAAAGGTGCAACTTAATTTTTATGACAGAAGTTAATCTTAGAAAAGTGCTGTGAAACAGCATTTGTGACTTGTAAATAGTGTTATTAAGCATTGTTGTATTAAATACAAGGCAGTGTAAACATCCTACTGTTTCTAAGCAGTAACAGACGACTTAAAAATCAACCTTTTAAGAGCTAGCAACATAAAATACTATAGAACAAAAGCATGGGAGATATAATACATATTTTAAAATGTAAAGTAGAAATCCCAGGAAGGGCAGCATGTGTTGTTCTGGTTACTTTTTTTACAAGATGTATTTATAGTGAAATTACAAAGATTTTTGGCAGCGTTGTGTTCTGAATCGAAGCAGCTTTTGAAGAAAAGATATTTTTATAGGAGAAGATGTGAGATTCTTATGAAGTCAGCCATTTGACAGGGCATTAAATTTTATTTCCCTGCTGTATGTTCTATGCTGGAGGTTAACAACCAAGCCACATGGCAGACACTGACTCCAGCCAGCCCTACTGTAATAAATAATAATTGCCCCTCTGTTTCATCTAAAGCCTTGTAAATCCGGAATTTGATCCCAAGCAAGATGGCAGAATGAAAACCTGGCTTAGACATTGCTGCTCCTGTTCAGTGTTTGACATCTCCCAGACAGGCAGGGCAGGACTGTGCATACAGTGAGGGTAAGGGTATGTGCCAGGGCCTCACTGCCTGTGGCTCTGAGCACACTCCTCCTGCAGCATTGTCAGGGTCATGGCTGGGGAGCAGTGGAGGAGCTTCTCACTCCCTGCTGGGGTGTTCTGGAGGTAGGTGCAGTATGTACATACAGAGGTACCTCTCTAAGCAGTGCATTTCTAAAAAGTCTCCATAGTATCTGGGCTGCTGTCTCATTTAATTTACCCTGAAAAGAAAAGCCTTCCCTGGATTTGTACCTAACTTTGTCTGTTAATGGCTGCTCTCCATGTAGACAAATTTCATATATAAAAATTCCCACCCCTAGAAGGCAAAGCTTTCAAAAGACAGGATGACTACGGGCAAGCTCAAGGTTAATAGTGAATTTGTATAACATGAAAGGCACTGAGCAGTGGCATTAGCCTGACACAGCAAAATCATCCCATGACCTCCCAGCTACGATTCCATCAGCTGTGCTGGCCTTTATGAGCATGTACAAGTAGGTGCAGGCTCACAGCCATCAGCCAAGCTCTCACCACCTGCTCTGACAGCCTCCTGGGATCAGGGCAATGATTTCCATGAGAGTGGCTCCTGGCCACAAGCTGCTCTTCAGTGGCAGTAGCTTACCATTAGCTCTTTTACTTCAGGTTTCATCCTGATCTGAGTTAAGGTCCCAGCAGCACATTAGCTTTGTGATATCTCTGTTTCTGAATGACGTGGTCCTTATTTCTGTGGTTAAGCTAAGAGAAACATAGAGAAACCATGCTTCTGATTTTCAGGGACCATATGTGCTGGATTTCTTGTGGTGGGGATATTTCTGGGTTTTTAATATTTGATCTTTTTTTCCCTTTTGAAGTAGATGCTTATTTGAATTTATCAAAACCCAAAAATTTTCTACAGAAAGCCAGGTGGTTCTTCTCCCCTCCATAATTTCTCCCTTCCTTCACCCCTTGAGAGGCAACATTGCCCAGTATAGCAAGAACACAGAGTTCCCAAAACCATCCTCCAGAGCTTTGGCATGGAGACAAGAACACGAGCAGCCTGAAGATTTCAACCACATCCTTTCAGGCCTGAAGCTAGGACTGAGCACTCACATGAATTATGTGTGTGACTGTGACCAGAAAAACACAGGAAATACTGCAGCTAGCATATGGATCTGAAAAGGGATTCATTTTCCTGTGAGCTGCACAGGCCAGCAGGATGTTGTTTAAAAGCTCTCATGTGATGTAGCTGCTAGTTTTTCTTGAAACGGAAGGAGGGAGGATACTTCAGGTTTTTCAGCTCTCACACAACCTGAGAACAAGCTGTGTTATTCCATGGATCTTTTATAGCCAGGAGAGATGATTAGCAGTCTCTGAGCAATTTACAGAGTAACTATTTCTAACAATGCAATTAAAGGAGTTGTGGGGTCTGGTGACTGCTCAGAAGGAAAACACTGCCCTGAAGTGTTTGCTGTGGTTCTCCCAGCTCAGGGTGCCCCAGTGCTGTGTATGCTGGCACACAGCAAGCAGTAAAATGTGCACGCACATCTGGTAAACCCTGGGAGCTGTGCAGGTTGGTGGGCTACTCTCCAGGTGACAGGGACACAGGGCTGCACCTTCCCTGGAGAGCAGCTGGAGAGGTGCAGGACACCCACAGGCACCTCCCCAGCTCACAGGGAATGTGTGCAGCCATCAGCCTCAAGGCAGGAGAGGCCAGGGAAAGGGAGAGCTGGGACAGCAGAGACACGGCCGGGGGCAGCAGGGCCAGGGTAGGGGCTGGCCATCACCTACAGGGCAAAGGGAGGCAGCAGGCTTCTCTCTCTCTCTCTTTTTTTTTTTCTTTTTTTTTTTTTTTTTATTTTTAAGCAATGAGGAGAAATTATGTGAATTCAGCTTTCAATTCCCCTGCAATCTAAAAGTAAAGAGTTTTTTTAAAAGACAGTGGGATTTTTGGCATGCAGGCTCCCTCTGGTGACTCCTAGTGCAGCTCCACTGTTGAATGGAAAGAACAGGTAGAAGAAGTGGAATTATATTAAATCTGACTAATTTTAACTTAAAATCTATGAGGTGATTACTACATTTCACCTGCATTCCAGCAGTATTCCCCACCTCCCATGAGTGGTTAGAGGCTGACTTTTATTTCAACTCAGTCTTAGCAAGAGCTAAAATAAGAAGTTTTAAAACTAATTTTTAAAGAATCTGTGACTGTGATGCGAATGTGTCTAAACCTATAGTTGAGAGTCTACCTTTTTGCATTTTGTCTATATTTTCCCAAATTAAATTGAGTAAACTTATATTCTTTCTGTGCTTCCCAGAAAAATTGAGAGCTTTACTTTTATTCAGGCTCTGATAATTTTGAGAGTCAGGTAGTGTGTTTCTATGGCATAATTGCCTTCTGGTTGCACTGGATGCTGGCTCTGGGGTATTTTGATGCCTTAGGCAAATCAGAAGAGGTAGGTTTATCACAAGTTCAAGTCACTCACACAATAAAGAGCCACCAAAGATTTTGTCCCAGTGTTGTGCTGCCGGCGGCAAGTGCAAGGTGAGACTGGTTTTACCTACTGCAATGCAAATAATTTCTGGTGACTGCATTTAATGTTGAATAATGTATTTCTTAACACTGGGTTTTAATTTTCCAACAATCAAAAATACTTAAATATAATAATTTGATGGGGTTTCAGTTACCTATAAGCTGAACAAGTTAAAATGAAAACATTTCAAATTTAAAATATTACTAGAGATGTCAAACTAAAGCTTTAACTGTTCTCTTTTCTCCTCTCCCACAAGATCAGAGACACTATGCCAGACACTTTCTGATGTCTAAGCTAGGAATTTGATTTTGCTGAATTTCTGTATCAAAGAAGTGCCCTGGTTGTGCATAAACATTATGTACTATATTGGCTTGCATTTGTTTTAAGGATGTGAAAACCTACCTGTAGTACTGTGCAAAACACCATAAATTGCAACAACCCAGTTTGTCTCCCTTGATTCAAGGGATTTGCACCCTTACTCGGTTAAAATTGTTCCTTGCAGCAAAGCAATGCTGCTCCCTTTTACACTCCCAGGTCAGGAGAGTCATCCAAGAGGCCCAGTGGAAATGATCATGGGTGCCTACACCCAGCTGGGAATGCTCTGGGGGAGAGCTGATTGGCACAGACTGAACCTTTCACCACATGGAAATGACAACACAGTGAGAACATCACCCCACAGCTGCCCAAATCAAGTTTCACCTTTCAGTCCAAAGGGTGACATGTTTTGTGGAAGTACATTCCCTTCTCTAAGTGAGACAGCTCTCTAGTGTCAGTTTGGATGGGTGATACTGTGTCCTAGGAAAATGTCTCAGAATCAAAAATTAGGACTTGTTAGGGCAATATGAAGAAAATAGTAATGGTCTATTATTTATATGCCACTCATGAAACAACAGAACTGGGTATAATAAGCAAAACACTGGCCTATTCATCACTTGTTTAATCATACAAGGTTTTTCTAATTTTGAAGTTGTTAAAAGAAGAACTATTTTCAACATTTAGGAACAAGAATACATACAGACATAACTGTGCTATAGTAAGAGAAATGGCCAGGAGAGCCAGACAGAAATTTCCCATTAAGAACACAAGAAATTAAAAAAAATATTATAAACGGGAAAATGTTCTTGGTTGCCAATTTTGGCAGGAACAGATTAGAGGAAATAAAACTAGGACACATGATTCCCTTCCTCACACAAAAGTTACCATTTAATAGTTTACAATCTTCGTAGCAGAACTCTCTTGTTTTATCTTCTGTAAAAGGAATAGTAGCTGTGAACATAGCATCTGTTCCTAGAGACAAATGGAAGACTGCTTTTGTGAATGCTCAATGATTTCAAGGCCTGGAAAGGACCCTTATTTTTATAACTGAACCCCTGGCATAAAGCACAGCCTTCAACCTAATGCTACACTTGATGCATATTTGATGCTGAACAATGGCGTATATTTTAGAAGGCAGAAGTTAAAACTTATGAAAGTTAAGATTTATCTAATTCTCTTTAGCTTTTCCCTGATTTATTTACAGCATGTAGGATGATATTGTTTTATTTTGTACATGGCCCTCTAAATAACTAAAATTTGGCTTGTCCCTATCTCTAAACAGACTTGCCTTCTGTAGCTGAAATACTGAGCATTGTTTCATGCTGTCTTTAGCATCAGCTTTCTCAAATCTTTGCTGATGTGATTCTCTAGCTGTAAAACTTACTTCCCACTTTTAGCCTCCTGGCTTATTTTAAGATAGTCAGGCTACAGAGTGGCTCCAACTGGATACATAGGCTGGAGAAGCATGTCACGAATCCTAAGAATGACAGAAGTTGCCTGTGAAAGTGTAAGATGGTTTAATTTAAAGAAGCTGTGTTTAGAAAATGCTACTTGCAAACTTTTAAGGCCAGTGGGTTCTAACACATAATTTGTGACAGTAGCAGAGCTTTTGACTTCTGTTATTATGGAGCAGCTGATTAGAGGTTTGAAACTGTGGCCTTTTATTTGGTGGAAGTACTGTAATCCTTTGACATAAGGGAACAATCCTGCCAGTCCTATGATTTTGACCTACTCTCAGGCAGACAGCTGCCTGACTGAAAGTGGTGCTGATATTAAAGTGAGGGCTTAGCAATTCCAGCAAATAAACACATTGCCCAGTAAGATTTGGCTTCCAGACAAGTGCTTTTTCAGAGGAGATTCTGACCATCTAACAAGCTTCCCAGGACCTGTCAAAGCACAGCACCTTTGAAGGTCTGCCGGCATTGGTTGAATTCAAGCACACTTACCAGCAGTTCTAAGCCTGTCTTTTAGCTATGAACAATTGGGATGGAAGTGTCAGCTGAAAAGCTCTAATCCTCTCCTGATTGCTGGCCCCAGTTGCCTGGTCAGAGCGGCACAGGAGCCATGAGGAGGAGAGCCTTGAAATATTGCCCGGGTTCACTACTGCCATGGAAGCCACCTCTGCATGTTTTTCTGATCAAGTTTTTGAGGTATTTGTCCAAGAGCCATCCTCCACAGAATCAGCTAAGAAATATTTTCTGGTAAGTCACCTGAGCTTCTGCTCTTCGTTTGAGCTCTGAAGACTGGCTACCTTCTGCATTCTGAGGACTAGCAAGGGAAGGAAGGAGAAGCAGAACAAGATGTCTCCATACTAGGAGAAGTTGCCTGGGGCAACAAAAACCTCTCTGTTTACTCTTTAGGCTACTGTACATGGGAGATGCAGTCCCTTTAGCCATGGCAAAGCTGACCCTTCTCTGCAGTGCATGTTCTGGCCAGCCTGTGGAGGGCCAACAAAAGCCCTTCTGTGCAAGAAGCTCCTCCACACGACTCTAAAGGAACCAGCGCTGCTTCACGCCATTCTGAGAGGGAAAATGGAGAGCAGCAAGTGATGTCTCAGAGAACAAACTGGAAAGCAGCCAGATATTTGCAACATGATTTTTGCTGCTCTCATACAGTCTTCATTGTGGTAGTTTAACAGTGAGCCTTTTGACTGAAAGCAACCTCAAATGAGCCTCAACATTTATCATTTAAAAGGCTCACCATGACAACTGAGGATTGTATGACTCGAGCTAAGAGAAGAGTTAGCGGCAACCAGCAGACATTTAGAAAATTAGTCATACTGTGTTGCTGGGTTTCTGAATGATCATTCACAAACCTCTCTGGGGCCAAGGTGACCTGCTGAATATGCTGATGATCTGATCTGCTCCAGATCAGATATGTGACCTACATAAACCCATCATATTTGCCAATGCTTCAGATCATTTGTTTTGGTTTAGTCATGCCTATTAGAGAGAGGAAAAAAAAAGTAAATGAACTTGCAAGGCTGAATAATGTCTTGATCTCATAATCACAACACATAGGAGATTTTTTTCTCCGCAGTTTGAGCTGAGGTGTAAAATAATACAACACATGGAGGGGGTTTTTTATTATTATTTATATATTACTATAATGTCAGCCTAGTTTAAACTGCCACATTGGTGCTCCAGATTATTTTCATTCTAAATGTTGGGGGTCCACCATATCTGCTGGTTTTTGAATGTTGATTTACCATTTACATCAATGGTAAATCACAAAGTGACATCCTGACTCTGCTTTTTCTAGGCTAATCTAAACAGGAGTTAGAGAATATCTAGTGCATCTACTTTCTGTATCAACTTGTTTATCTCTTATCTCAAACTTTAAAGCCACACACAACAGTAATTTACAGTATTTTAAATAAAGTCATTGCAAATAAACAGTAGCTGGGGTTTTGTCTTTATAACTGGAACTTAACATCAGTGACATATATTGACTCTTCTTTCTTTAACAATAGTAAATCTCATTAATTTCTGGAAGACTAGTACCAAGATCTGTGTAATAAAGAAAAGACCTGGTTATGCTCAAACTCATTGGCTACAGGACTAAGGGCCACCCTTGTATGTTGGTTTCCAAGCTTCTGTGAAACCTTGCTTAACAGAAACTCCCAGGCATGGGTGCCACTCGAGTCCCTTGAGACCATTGCACAGTGCACCAGTTTTTGGTCTTTCTCAACGAAGTATAAACCAAATTTATAAAACTTTCAAAGGCTGTATCAAGCAGACTGTTCACAATTACCAACATCTAAAAAGAAAAAATTTCCACATGCCTTTATTTTTATTTTGCCTTCCCTCCCTCATGTTTTTTCTACTTCGCTCACTCATACACATGGGAGTTGCCAAGGCCTGGGACTGTGTGTTTTGCTGTGTTTTATTGCTGTCATGTCATAGATAACTTTTTGTTATTCTTTGAACTGCCAGCAGCTTAGAGACCACCCAAGAGAGTGGTTGCCTTGGGACCCACAGGCTGGGCTCTTGTTGCCAGTTCTGCTTGGAAGCAGGATTAACCTCCTGCCACAGGTCATCTGGTTTGATTATTGAACATGAGCACCAGCAGATGAAATAATAGCTGCCAGCTTGTCAGACTGAAGCCATTCTACTAGGTGTGCATGAAGAAGCACAAGGAAAGATGTGTAAAATGCATTTTGTGTTTGCATACAACCATCAGCCATTGTCTGGCTCTTTGTTCATACTCAGCAATCACCCACCGATCGCTGTACACAATTCTTGTCATATCGAATTGAGGTTAATGAAGCATCCAGGAACCCACACAGGAATTTGGTCCATGCCACATAAACCTTGTTCAAACATTTAACAGAAGCTGGTTACTGTACCAGGGAACTCCCAGCTAGGGTGTAGCAATCAAGGCCAAGAACAGATAAAGAATGTTAGGGATAAAAGCAACAATCTTTGTCTCAGAAGGCTGGCAACAAAAATGTTCTCAGGGTGTTTCTGAAATTCCATAACTGAGGATTTTGAGGATTTGGATATAGCAATGGAGGCAGATAGTTGTATCCCTCCAGAACTTTAGGAGAAGGAATGAAAATGCTAATCTAAAAGCCTAGCAATTTGAGAAGCAAAGCTGTATCATTTCCTGATTTGAGATGGGTATGGATGATGCCCATAATATATGAAGAAATTTAATTTTCCTTGAAAGCATAAATAGCCACCATTAGTCTGAAATATCTTGGAGAGAATCAATGGAGGGAACTCAGGAGGGAAAGTAGTGGCAGGAGAAAAGGTACATTTATAAAGCTTGGAGAAGGAGATGTGGTAGTAGTGAAGACCCCAGAAAAAGGAGAGTTTCAAAGTCTGGATAAATGGTAAAAAACTATATGGGACACATTAAGCAAGAAAAGACATGCAAGATTCAGATGACAATTGGGTGTGGGGACCTAGAGAAGAGTGGAAATCAGAAATGTGTAAGCCTAAATATCAGGGGAAAGTGACAGGGTTGCTCATGGTAGATGAATTTTTTGACAGGACTTCAGATCTAGAGCTTGATTTTGACCACTTTGAGGTGCTGCCTTAGACTTCCACGAGCTTGCACAGAAGGTGCACTCTACTTTTAATTTGTACAGAAGGGAAAATGACTCAGAGAATGGCAAGGAGAAAGGCATTACAATAACAGAAGAACCAGGGGGGGAAGGAGAAACAAGGCAAAAATTGTCAGAGGCAAAGATATCAGCAAGCTGGAAAGGATGGAGAGAGAGGGCATTGGGCACTTGGCCAGAAAGCTGAGACTGGGTCCAAGGGCAACTGGATCAAAGGAAATGGAGGATGGGGGCAGAGAGGGCTGATAAGGTGGAACCAATGAGCATCATTTTTGGTGAGCTGAATGGTAGAGAGAGGGGAGGCAGGTAGGATTAAGGATAGGGTTAATGATTTTTAAGAGCAACTAATGAAAGCTTAAGCACTGAACTCTGACTTGTATGCAAGTAGAGCTTATCTAAACCACTCAATTAAGTAAAAATGGATTAAAGGTTTCAGGAACTGATTGTACAGATGAAGGAGAGAGATAACAGGTCATTTTTGCAAAGAGGAAACAAGAGAAAGCTCAAAATAGGTTTTTGGGAAACTATAGCAATTTTCTTACTGTTCTACTCTTGTATAGAATATATGCTATCCTGTATTTCAGCTGTTTAAAAAAATCTAAAAAAATTATATAGTATGATTTAATTTCCTTCCAGCCAAAGAACCAAATTTTTGATCAAGAAAGTCAAATTTCCTAGGAGATGTGTGTGCAGGGGTAAGTTTTGAGTTTCTCCATGACCAGTAATGACAGCTGTATTTCTGATATCTTCTCCAAATGGGGCAGAGAGAAGACAAGACACATATTTCTTGCATTTGAATAAATTGGGCAGTGTAGCTGTCATGTACCTGACAATGAGCATTTGAAAATGATCAGACTGGATTTTTCTAAACTTCTATGAAGCAGAAGGTGCTGAGAATGGAGGATAGTAAAGCTGTATTCTGTTGAACTAAAAGTAATCACAGAGAAGAAAAGTTTTTAATAATTATTCAGATTCTGTCAAAGGAGGTTTCTGCCAGGCAGCTCCTCTTGCAGGCTCTGATGGTCCTCAGCTTCTGCTGTAGGTGGCAAGAGCAGGAAGCATTTGATGCTTTTCAGAGCTGAGATGGTGTCCTGTGCCTGTCAGAGCTGGATTGTGGTGCTCATGGCAGGGACGGGCTCTGGACTCTCCCACTGGCACTGACCAGCAGAAGGGAGCACATTCCTTCCCAGGGAGCACCAGATGTTTCTGGAAACATCTGGCAAAACATCTTGTGAAGTGTAGAGAGTCCATGCTACTCCCATTGAGCAGATTCCTAGCTGAACAATAAAGGCATTTCTTGTGAAACAGGGTGCATAGGCCTTGATTTTATTAGCCCAGAGTGTTTTTTTAACCTGTTACATCTGCAGGCAGCTGAGCATATTCTTTTAATTGCAGTGGCAGTCAGCACCCTCGGGCACCACACACTGGTAGTGACTGAGAGGATGATGTGCCCTGGGGCCCCCAAGGGAAGATGAGACATTTCAGCAGCAGTGCCAGGACTCAGCTGCAGAGGAGCAGCTCTGGGCCTCCCTCTCAGGAATTACATTTTTCTGCTGCAGTTCCATGCACTGAGCCACAACCAGGGTGTGATTTCTTTGTGATATTTTGGGGATCTCATGAGTGTATCTGTCACATGCAAGAGATGCTTTAGGTTCACTGACTTTAATCCCATTATTTTCATCCCCTCTGAGAAATATCACATACATATATATATAAATCACAGTGGACTTATAATTATGAGTTTGTATGGCTTTCCAACATCAGAAATATTGATTTAGTCTTGCCCCATGGTTTTAAGAAGTGAAGAGGAATCTCATTCCTGAAATAAGTCTGACTGGGGCACTTAGACACTTCATCACTTTTCCAGAGAAAAGAGTCATTTGAAGCTCCCAGGTGGATCAATATGTAGCCCACACAGTTAATGTTAATACATTGTTATAAACTGCATTTACTGAGTTTTAATTTCATAAAATCACATAGTCATTTACGTTGCAAGGAACCTTGGGAACGTCCATTGTTCAACCTGATGCATAAAACAGAATTAGCACCAAGTTTAACAAGGTTGTTCAGAGCTTTGTCTAGTTCAGTACTGAAAATCTCTTTGAAGAGACACATCACATTTTCACTGGGAAATCACACCAGTGCTTAAATACACTCAGTGGAATAATTTCTTCCTTATATCTAGTCAGAATATAGTCTCTTCCAATTCACAACCAGACACCTTCATCTTCTGGGTAGCTTTCCTTGGTACAGGCAGGCTGCTGTTAGGTGCCCCAGAGTTGCCCCTGACCTGATGCAGCTGCTTGTTCTCCTCTAACTGTAGGAGCCATCCCCATACATGGAAGAGGCTGCCCTGGAAGACCTGCCAGCTTCATTTGGTTCTTCACAAGTGCTTTCCAATGCACCCAGCTCAGTCAAAGACCTGTGGTGGATGCTGGATTTAATGACATTAATTTGAGGGGTTTTTCTGTTTCGTTGGCTTTTTGTTATTTGTTTAGGTTTTGTGTTTTCTGTTTATTTGCTTTGTTGGCATATTTTAAATCAAAACTTGAATTGGGGAAAAAAAACATTGTGAGGAACACACATCACAGAAACATAACTTGAACATATTTAACTGGTGAATGCAAACCAGAATGTACCATTAAAAATAATAGTCCTTTTTTCTTTTTAGTGGTATGAGTCTACATTTCTTTTGATATTCTCATTTTTGCTAAGGAAATTAGAAAACAATTAATTTAGCACTGGCTGAGACATTTTTATTTGGCTGTTATCTTCTTTGGCCATGTCTATTTGCATGATTATTTCAAAGTGATTTGAGTTCTGAAACATTGAAAATGAGCCTGTTTTATCTGTGCCTTTCACTGCTTCCTGCAAATCTGGAAATGTGTTTTTGATAGGGAGAGGATCAGCTCCAAATCGTAAAACTAAATAACCCTTCAAACTTTAGGGAATTCAAGCTGCCAACCAGACTTCAATCCTGAGTTTGGTAAATGTCAACACCCTTCCTTGGGCAGTGAAGCAGAGTGAAGGAAGAAGTGTTAAATAGGATGGGGAGCTGCCTTAATTACATGAATATTTTTAAATTTTTTTTCCAGGAGATATTTAATTCAGGAGCACTTGTTTATTTCAAATCTTGTGACCCTACTTAGCTTTCTAAGCTGGTGCTTTGATTAGATGGAGAGAAGCTAAAAGACAGCTGCTGATGAAGCAGCATGGATGTGATGTGACTACAAAAATGACACAAAATTGTCCCATTCTCATTCATAATTTATAAGACTCTAGAATTCTACAAATATTCTTTGAGAAAGTGACTTAATCTAAAAAGAATTGACAGTTCAAATTATATTTGTGAATGGCTGCTCAACTGATTTGGAATTATGGGTTTATTTATCAACATTAATCGTATTAAATTGCCTGCAGTGAGATATAACCCCTTTGAGAAAAAACAATTCTTGTCCTGCTGGCTTTAGCAGTGTTCAGACAGACTTTGCTTTAAAGTGGCATAAAGATAAGTGTGAACACATTATGAGTATGAAACATTTCCAAGGAGTGGTGAGAAGGGGCAGTGTTTGGTCCGGAAGGGGAATTTTGCTGCCAGACATCCAGGTGAAGAGCAGAGCCCCAGGCAGGGGCTGAGTCAGGCGCAGAGGGGATTGGGAACCCGTGGGGACAGCAGGGTGGGGGCACCCTGTGAGCCCCATCCCCAAGAAAGGGCAGAGCAGGGCAGGGCACCCAGTGAGAGAAACGGAGCAGCATCAGGACAGTGCAGGCACAGCTCTTCAGGAAACTGAGTGCCCACAAATTCACTGCCTGGAAAGAGGGACACTGATGGGACAGGGTGACTCCATGGATCAGCATTTGCAGTCCTCCCTACTTGCTACCGATACTGTAAATCTTGTGCAGCTTATGTGGAATCAGTAACTTGATGCTTCTAACTTAGATGTGCTTTTACATACAAACAATTTCTTCTAAAATATCCTGGCTTTGTTTTGCTTTTTTGCTACAAGTAAAATCTTACTTTCTGTATTTCATGCTCATCTTTACATTGTGCTCAATCAGTGAACAGAAATAATCCCCAGACTACAGCATTTTGGTCCTTCTTGGTTGCTAGCTGAGAAAGCTGAGGGCATGGGCTGTGTTACTGGTACAAAGATTGGAAATATGAGAAGGAAATAGCCTTTCTGATAAATTCGCCTTGCCATAGTTGTGGTTGTAAAGACGGCTAAGGTGACCTGAATAATGAATTTTTACTCAGTCTCTAACAGAGTGTAACCTTTCAGCAAGCAATTCAGATATTGCTAAGCAGAGATGCTGAACTGATCCAGCAATTACACCCTGTGGGCAGAACTTCACCTTGCTACCTGCTTGTCACATGGCTCGTATTGCCAAAGGGTAGGGCACAGCCCGGATAACCCCACTGGAGCCACGCTGGAGAGGCACTGTCCCAGCCTCTGCCCTCGAGCTGAATGTGCCAGTGTGCACCTGCCCAGCTCCGATGCCTTCTGACCACCCTTGGTGGCCACTGTGGGCTACTGCAATGTTATGTGGTTAGATAAGCTTTTAATCCAAGACTATGATTGCTGTGATTTAGCTAAGTATTTTTATTACTCCAGGCCATTCTTTGCACTGTAAAAGTCTGCAGCTTCGTGCAGGAAATGTATCTTTTCAGGGCAGTTACCAGCATTTCCTGTCATACATGTTCATATGTTACTGACAGGAATTTCATTACCTCAATGTCAATTTACACTAATTGATTCCATTGTGCAGATGAGCGTTGTATTTCATAGTGCCACGCCAAGGGTGAGTTCATTCAGACAACCTGATGCTGTGAGAACATCTTGAGGATTATATATAAGTACATGACGTCTTGTGCACTTACTGGTTGGAGAAGGAAACTTCCAAGGGACACTGTAGCATAAAATGACTGGCAGAGGTGAAGGCAGGCTGCAGAATGGAGTTTATGAAAAAATCATTAAATAAGATCAATAGCTACTTGCCACACAAAAATCAATGGGTAATGCTCACTGATGTAATCCCTCTCCATCTCCTACAATTTTCATATTTAATATCGCAATTAAACCACATGGCCAAAAGTCTTCACTCCTACAAAAAATACAGTTCCATGGTTTCATCATACCATGTATGACATGCCTTTTCTGTCCATAACTTTCCCTTTCTCATATTTCAAAAGCTCTCTAAAAAAATTATTAACTCTAGCTCTTAACAATTCCTGTCTGAAGTACTGAACAGCAGCTCTTAGATGAGTATTGTGAATTGTGCAAGAAATGGCTCTGTAAGTGCAGAGGAAACAACAGGAGACAAATCTACCTTAAAAACACAACATAATTTGGAAACAAATGTGCATTAACCTGTAGTTAGGTGAAATAATATTTAAAGTGTTTGTTTTACTTAAGGGTGTTGCTAAAGAGGAGCTGCTAAGAGCTTGGTAGTAGCTGAGCACCTTCATGTATCACATTCTAAATTAGAAATGTCTGGATTATGGCAGGGCACACTTAAAAGAACTGTGGCTTTGGAGCTTTGGAACATTAATGTATTTCCTTGGTTTATGTCAGAACAACAGTTTCCCAGGAGACTGTGTGCTGTCATTTGTGTGGAAGAAAAGAGAGAGAGGAGCCCAGAGCCCAGCAGAGAGTGGTGGGCTCCTGTTAGAAGTGGAGCTGGTTGTTGTACAGCCATTGTAAGACACTGTTTTCAGCTATTTGTAACTTTGTGCAACTGGAATCATTTATGCTGAGATTTTTTTTTTCAAATTATGTATTTGGGAAAAAAAAAAATCTATCCTGTATTTTGGACAGGTGTGGTGTGGACATTGACAGTGAGGTGTAGGAACTTCCAGATGAAGAGACACTGGGCCCAAAACTCTTGGACTTACACCATCATCAATTCTTCTTATTCACAATTAGAAGTAATCTGGATTTCCTTTTTGAAAGCTGTCCCCGTACAAGTGTTGTGACTTGCAGGGTGCACATTGGGGTGTTTGATTAACTAGCAGTGATTATGTAAAGCAGCTGGGGTGTCATGTCTCCTCATCACAGACAGGAAGTGATATAAAAGGGAATTGTTTTTCCTGACAGTTAGAAATAGTTATAGAGCTATGTATGATCTTTAATGAAATAAAAAATATTTTTATGCAGTGACAGTAATGGCATCAGAAAATAGCCTAATTCAGGTTTACATTTTGGTCAAAACATGCATTTTTGATCAATAGTTATGTTCCCACTTTTCTTGTCATAAACTGGGGTACCCCAAGACTAATCTTGCACATTTGTTCTTTAAGTTTTTTGAAAATAATAACTCTTCCTCCCTGGTCTTTCTGTCATCTTTTTATCTTGATGTTGCTTCCTTTTCTAGTTTGAATTCTATCACACCAAGGCAGAGCTGAGAAGATGGGATCAGGCCCTTTCATTGAAGTTTGCTTCCTTGTACTGAACATAAGACAGGGAAATAACTGTAATTTGATTCATGCTCATAAGTCTACTTCACTTGTTGGTTGAAACCAGCCAGCAGTAAGTACATCATAACTTTCCTCAAACAAAAAACTTGATATAACCAAAACCAGGATATTTCAACTTCCAAATATCCTGTGATAGGTATTCACCCTTTTCATCCAGCCCCTCATGGTATTTGGAAGCCAAAGGAACACATTCTCCATGTAAGAAATTATCCAGTGTTGTCACAGCTTTGATGCCAGCAGTCTCCTCTCTGTCAGGACAGAGGCTCTGTCAGGCTCTCTTTGCCTCAGGACAGCTTTGCAATAGTGTTCAACACAAACTTCAGCAAGGGTTACCAAGGAAAAGAGAAGTAAATACTCTTCAGAACCTTTATTCAAGGAAGAGAATATCTCTGTTGTAAATACACTACCATATGACTTGAACGAAGAGGTTTGTGAAAAAAGCAGCAAATATGGGCATTAAACTTGCCCTTATTTTGGTTTTGTTTCTTCATCAACAAAAAAATACCTGGTGCAAGAAAAATGCAACCTTAACCATGACTTCTGTATTTTCAGGGATTAAGCATCTGAAGAGTCAGAGTGACTCAGTGTTTCCAGAGGAAGAAGAGGGACTTGGCGAGCGGGAAGAGGAGTGGGGCCATTAACCCACACAGAGCTGCCCCAGCCCGTCCCGGATCGCCGCCCTGCCCTGCCCTGCCCCGCCTGGGGAGCTCTGCAGGCACTGCACACCTGTCCTGTCACCCTTCTTCCCAGAGACAAAACTGTTATTTGAAAGTCTTTTTCTTTCCTTTTATTTTCTATGACTTAGAAATGAATTCGCAAACGTATTAGCTCCCTGATGTCAGTGCTGCCAGAGCTTAACTGCTGCGTGTGAGCTGTATCTAAGGCTTGTTGTAAATAAAAGTGATTTAAAAGGTACAAAATAAATAATACATTAATTTAGACAAGATTGTCTGTTGTACAGAGGGTTTGTCTTGCTACAGAGAGATGTTCGTATAAAATGATCCTTTCGGTTAAGGGCAGTTTTAACCCTTGGTGGTAGAGTTACATGCAGTGACGTGGATAGAAAAAAGGTAGCAAAGCAAGCAGAGGTGACTGTCTAGAGAACGATGCAAAGACACTCTTCCCTGTGTTCCCTGGATATGTGACACTCAAATACTTGCCTTGCTTTAGGTCTGAGGCTTCCTTTTCACAGCAGCCAGAACGATTTCTCTCTACACAAGATCATTGTTATCTGGAGGTATTAAAACACATTTCAGTGTGGGAGTGAGGAGCACAGGCATGTGAAAGGCCTGGCAGCAGGGTCCCAGCCCCAGCTGAGCCATGGGAAGTGCCACATCCCCCTTTGTCACCTGCAGACAGGACAGGTCACAGCCTACCTGCCCTGCACTTGGCTCAGTCTGAGCCAGTGAGCAACAGCACTGCAAGCTGCACAAATCCACCTTGTGAATAACCCCCAGGGTTTTGGCTGAAATCAGCATGGTTCATACCATCCTTTTTATTTTTCAGACCATACAAACTCTATGGCATAAAACAGAATAAGGTAGAGAAGGAAAACTATGTTTCTTCAAAGTGACACTTAAGAGATTATTTTGATTTTTCAATCAATGGCAGATTTTTAAATGAATTCACTGTCATTTTGTATTAAGTGTTTGATGCAAAAGTTTTATACTCACTTTAACATTCCACTGATGCAAGTCTCTTTTAAAGGGTTGAGTTAGCAAAAAAAACCCAAACAAACAAAAAAAAACAACCAAGCAAAAAACAAAAAAGAAAATTAAAAAAAATAAATATAGGAAAACACAGAGCCTTTTGTCTATGCCTTGCCTGGTGATTTCGCTGTCAATCTGAGGTCTTCCACGACGACCTACTGAGAACAGGATCTGTTGACTAGTGTTTCTTTACATTTAAGAGCCATTTTTCCCTCCACCTGTATCCCTATATCCTGTCCTCTGGTTCCACTGCAGACAGGATCCATGACTCCAGCTCAATAAGGCTGTGCAAGAAGAACTAAAGAAGGACTCTACAGTTATACAGGACTTATACCCACTACAGGACTTACAGGACTGAGAGCCTTTTATATCCCAAACAACAAAAAGAAGGAAATGACCCTTCAGACACTGTTTGAATGGCCCCAGGTCAGGTCTGGAATGGCAGCAAGAAGAGCTGGGCTCTGGTCCCAGCTTTGCCATGGCTTTGCTTTCACACAGCACCAGGCTCTTCACAAAATTGCTCATTGCCAGAGTACTCCTAAGCTGTGTATCAGCCATTGGTGTTTAACCTCACACCATCTCTCTCAGTTGCTAGCTAATAAAGCACTTTGGATATTAATGGCTTTTTCTGGCTATTAGTACCCACAGGCTGCAATGAGAACTGTCTAGGACCTGTGAGCAAATGAAAGCATGGGCATAATTTACAACACTGGATACCAGGACAAGGTATTGAACACTGTGGAATCTCAGCATTTCAAAGGCAACACACAAAGCACCTGATAGGAGTGTGGAGAATCCATCACTGAATATGCTGTTTCAGGCTGACAGTTGGACTTGAGTGTAATTACACTTCATAAATAATAGGGGAAAAAAACCCCACTCAGATTTACTTTAAACTCTATTTGACTTCCAGTATGGTGTATGTTGTTTATTCTCCAGGCACAAAATCAGATAATACTTAAGAAGATATTAAGAGTCAAGATTTAAAACTCCTTTCTAAAGCATTCTAAAGTATGCTTTCTAAAGCATATTTTCCACAGAAGTCAGAGGAATTTTACTTGAGAAAGACCATAGGTTTTGGCTGAAACATACTTTCCTTTGGGGAAATAAGATGTGAAGTGTACAGGAAAGCTTCAATTATCCTGCTATCAATTTAATTACTGGATTTCTTGCTTCTTTGTTTTTTAAGATTGCTATAAATTCTGTTGATGTCTTCAAGGATATACCCATTGTCTTCTCATAGCACCATTATTTCTCCCCAGAAATAATGGGGATTAAAAAAACCTGAAAAATCATCATTAGTTCTTGCACTGTTGATATTATTTTACCAAAAGTGTAACATCCAGCACTGACTCTGAGGCAGGGCTGCAGGAGAGGTTCTATTGCCTGTGCTTGGGTGAGGGCCTCCCATGGTGTCCAAGGTCCAGGCAGTCATTAAGAAAGGAACTTCCAGTTCATCTGCAGTTCCTGTAACATCAAGGGCCAGGCAGGTGGTGGTTTTCACTCTTAAAAAAAAAAAGCATTTCTTTTACCCCAGAAGGTGAAGCATTCCATGGCTCTCTCCAGAGCTGGCCTGGGTAGGCTGTGGTGCTTGGGAAGGGACCCAACAGGGCTCCTGCAGGCTGCAGGTCTGCTTTTGTACAGCTGGCACTGTACAACAAAATGTCCTGCCTGGTGCAGGGCTCCCCTCCTTATTTCTTTTCTCTTGAGACAAGTTTTCTATTTTTCTCATGAGGGACCTTATTCCTGCAGGAAATAAGGCATTGTCTGTCCACTAACCCTGGGGGGACAATGTAAGGGCACATTTAAAACATGCCGTCCCTCAAATGCCCTTTTCTTCCTCTCCTATTTCATCCATGTTAGTACCCAAGCCCACAGATGTTCTTTTTTCCTTCTTTTTATTATTTTTTCTATAGCAGCTCAGTGCAAGAGTGAGCTCCAGAAAGAGGCTCAGTTGTTCTGTTGATTCCTGACATGTGCAATTACATTTAACCTTTTCATGCACAGCATTATACTTGGCAATTGAGTGGATGCTAAATGCCGTCTGCTTTATCCAGTGAGGATAGCAGCACTTTGAGCAAATCTCAAGCAAGATATTTGTGCACCCTCTGCTAAACCTCAGGCTATTTCATCAAGTCGGTTGATGGAGTTTATACAAGTTCAGTGTCTATATTCTGCTACAGATTTTCTGTGGTTTTTATTAAATAACCAGGGAAGGGAGGTTAGGACAGAAAAATGAATTGGTATTTCTGCTAGGCCATACACACTCTTTCAATTTTGTAATGATTCATTTTCCTAGTATATACTGACCCTTAGTGTTAAACTGAGATTTTAATTGCATTTCCAAGTTTCTAAATTTTGCTTTTCTCTTTGGCCCAACTGTTCAGAAAATAGCAGGAATATTTACTGTGCAGCAGGATAGTCTATCTATGTAAATAGCCCACAATGTCTTCAACAGACATTAACAGGCATGTGAAAATAATGATGACAGGTGTTATTAGCTCTTCTGAAGGGAGGGCTGTGGGAAGCAGGAGTGTCGAAAGGTTATTCCAAAATGCAAAACAAAAACGCTGGCATTGAGAAGCAATACTCTCCACATAATGAGAAACAAATAAGAACTCAGTATCTGGCACTAACGAACACCTCAAGCTAACTGTGGAATGAGTATTAATTAGGTTTCCAAAATAGCATCTTTCTGAAAAGCAGCTGAGGTGTAATATTGCTCCTTATTAATCAAAGCAATGGGACAATGTGAACTCTGCAAAAAATAAATGGTTTGCAGATGGCTGTGTGCATCTTTAATAATGACAGAAGAACACAAGTTACAGCTTTAAATGCCAGGGACCCTTTCTGCATCTCCTCCTTTTCAGAGAGCGATATTTGCAGTTTTCAAGGCAGTGAGGAAAGTGTGTTGGTTTCTTATTACATTTTCCCTGCAGCATAAATTCTGTTGATGTGCTTCCCTAATCATTCTAATTATACTGCCATATGTTGCTCTCATCTTTCTTTTTCTCTCCTAATGGGACATAGATTCTCTCTTTTGAATATGTCATTTGTTTATTACATTTATCAAGGGTTTTAACATTATATGGGACTTTTAATTGGTTTTTTAAACACTCAGCAGATTGAATATTAAAAACAGACATGAAGGTCAACTATAAATAATATTTAAATTGCTCATGACATTTTTATTCTCTAATTTACTGGAAATATCAACTCTGTAGTCATGGTCCTGTATCTACTATTTACTTGAAACCACACACATGTCCTCCAGAGCTACTCTGGCTGCAGCCACAGTTCTGCCCTACCCCAAACCACTTTGTGCCTAGCAGAATAGGAGTCTTCCACAGATGGGAACTAAAATAAAGATGCATCACACATGTTATTAAAATTTTTGACCCAAATATGCTGCCATTAATTCCAGTTGTGAACTACTGCTGAACCCCAAACAATAAAGGTGAATGTTCAGTTCTAACAAGTATGAAAAACACAGTTCTCTCTCAAAGTCGAGCAGTCTCAAAGATAAGGAAGCACAATTTCAATAAAAGAATTCAAGATGGCCTAAAGTTAAACATGTGCATTGCTCAGAGTACCCTGCACTGCAGAAAACAAAATCAGTAAGCCAGCTGAATACAGAGAAAGCAAGAGACAACCAATTACTACCCAACTGACAAATTAATTTCTGGTATAATGACACCATCCATCTCTCTTAGCTTCCATAGAAATGCATCATAGGTGAATTTGACCCTTTGGCTCATTTAATTTTGATTGAGATAATCATATCAGGCTTTATACAAATAATTAGCCAATACTTTCATGTAACTTGATGTTTATTCATGGTGTTATGATACAAATCCCACAGTCTTTCTTGCAGGTTCAGGTGCATTGATTGTAGGTGCACCAGCATTAGGTCCTCTGTGGTGATGAAACAGCTTTAAAACTACAGTCCAAATAAAAGTCAAGAAACTTCTATTCTGCTTAATTGTTCCATCTTAAAGCCAAGATTGCACCTACCATTTTGATTTTTACCCCCTAATTTGGCTACAACTTCGTTACTTCTGGTTTGTAATAATGACCTGTACACAATGTTGCAAATGCTTGAAACTCAACAGCTTTAAAGTTCATATACTATGTAATCTGTCAGAATAGTTGATTTTGTTAAGATATTATATGTCCAAGTTCAGCTAATGAATGTAAAGTTCCCCAACAATTCTCCACTCAAAGGCTATAAGCAAAGGACTGGCCTAGGCACAAAGAAAGTATTTTGCAGCAAAGTTAATCCCAAAAGTTTTATAAGAGACTTTTTCCCATTTTTATAAGAGATTTTTTCCATTTATAACTCCATGGTTATGACTTTCTTTTTTGTTCCTAGGGGAAAACTTAGATATTCACAGTTTGATAAAACTTCTGAATGTTTGCCCTGGGACATGGAAAAGGAGTCTCTGGAGACCCATTAAATACTTAAATGACCAGGAAAGTAAAATTACTCCAGGGAAGTAGCCTAAATGTTTGCATAGTGTTTGACAGAGGACAATTTCTTCTGCTCATAGCATTAAATTCAATTCCACTCATTTTTCCATACTGTTTTTCAAGGATGTGATTTTTTTTTAAATGCTTCAAAGGGATGTAGTCCCCTTTCAGACAAACTTTTTTTCTGCTAAACTACTGTACACAGAAATCTCTAATCTGCTTCTGGAGAATGTTAGTCATACTTAAATTTTTCCTCTTTTTCATACAATAACTGTGTAGTCTGTTATAATACACATTTTAGACACTTACCACTAGTGATCTTGATTTGTTAATATGAAAGTATTTTCATCACAGTAGTGGCTTGTTTGACTTCTGGCATCTCTACTTGTGCTTGTAGCTCAGATGGCACCTGGAAAAGAGGAACTGCAAAGAATGTGAAATAAAGTAGTTATCTTGATTTATTTTCACCATGTACCTAGTTAGGATTTGATGCATGTTTAAGCTAATGGGATTCTTTCTGTGCATTTGCGATCCAAGTAGAAAAGGGCCCTGTTTAATTCCACTGAACTTGGATTATAAAACTTACATGATGCCATGGAGGTATCTCTCAATGTCATACCCTTCCTGAAGAATTGTTGCTAACAAGTACAGTCTCAGTAGCTCCTTCAATTTCATCCACAGTATGATTTTTTTTGTGTAAAATATATTTTATTGGTTATGTTTTTCTTCATGTGAGGGCTATTTTAGCCATAAAGGCTAAGAAGGCAAGACTCACTTAAAGAAATTGTTTTCAAACATGCTATGAGAATGTGAGTGAGTTTGTGTGTCAAACTGGGACAGTAATGGAAAAATTGTGGAGTCCCAAATGGGTGAAAGGGTTGGAAACGACCATATATACACACTGTCACTTCTCAAAGTCAGTTGTACACAAAGGAGCAAAAATTCTCCAGGAAATCAAATTTGTAACTAACACTCAGGAGCTTCACAATCCTTGCCCTCAAATCAGATTTATTTGGGAATATCATCATAGGAAATATGGACAAATACAGCAGAATAAAAACACACAGTTGTAGATTGCCTTCTTGAAAATTAAATAAAAAAAAATACTGGCTAGATCATAACCCATAACAATATTACATAATATATCTGTCATATATCTCAAGATAAAAGTACAAAATAAAACTCTTGAGGGCTCATTTATAGCTACAGCTCGTCAGTGTGCTCAATGCAGGGTACATGCCCAGAATGCTGTGGGAGAGATGCAGATACAAACACCATGTCTTAGGGCCCCATGCAGTGTTTTGGTAGCGCAGCCTTACAGGTTTCAGAGATAAAACTACTGTTCAGGGAGAGGTTCTCTCAAGAAGCTTTTCTCCCATATGAACCCAAATTTCACCCAGCCCAAAGCCTTAACCAGCATGTGTTGGCTCTATTGGTCTTTTCCATCAAAGAAAATTTCTCCTCATCCAAACAACACATCAAGCTTTGGGTCATGTCCAGGCAAAATCTTGCTAAGAATAATGGAAGGAAGAAAGAAAGAGAATCAGCTGGCATTAACAAAAAACTAAAGACTCTTCTTGTATTTCAGTAACATCTACCACAGTGATAAAATCTGAATAAAAATGAGCAAATAGGATTATTTATAGAAAAATCACTCTTCTATCCTAATGAATGAGATCTGCAGGCAATGAGCAGCTCCTGTGAGACCAGGAGCTCCTTCTGGCTTCTGCAGTGGGAGATCTTGGTGCTCGCTATGACAACAGGACACTGAGAGCCCCACAGGGTCCTTCAAGTTCTCTGCAGAATCTGTTATACTTCCTGCTTGTATTTCCAGGTGAACATTTTTGCAGAGTAATAAATCTCAATGGGATAGAGACACAGAAAAAAGCTTTTAAGTTCAACTATGATAAAAGTCTGAAAGTGAAAATACAATATAAAGATTAAATTCTGTTGCTTCAGACTTTCAGTCTCAGTGAATCATAAATTACCATGTTGAAAAACAGTCAGTAGCAAGTATCTAACTGGCCCAGTTTTTAAAGAGTAGTTGTCTTTTGTTCTTTTCAAATTTGGTGGGAACTATAGATGATCTAATTATCTAAAATAAGTTTCTGACTTCTCAGATCTTAATCAAAAAGATTTTCCACTGCCACAGCATATGGCAACTTACAATTAAAAAAAGTCTGATATGACCATTAAATTTCTTCTCTTGTCATAAGGACAATAAGAAGCCATATGATGGTTTACATTTTATTACAAAGGAAAAAAAAGAGTCAAACATTCCCAAAAAGGATGCAAAGGTGCACAGAGCGGTCCAGGCTACTAATAATTTGCTCAAACACCAGCAGAGAATATATAAATTCTTAACTCTTAGCAAAAAAATATTGATTGCATTATAACATCTATGATACAATTTCATCTATTAACATTTCATTCGTTAACGGCACTGTACAGAAATTTGTCCATGCTAAATACAAGCCTTGGACCAGATACACAAAACAATTTAAATGTAGTTTTTACATCCTATATGCACAAACATTTCTTAAGTTAAAACTATGCATACTACTTATGCATAGCACATATATGGCTTACATATTCAATGACAGGAATTCCACCTTTTGGCATGCCCTTGTCCTAGGGCTCAGAGCTTCCACTGTTCCCAGCTCAACTTTGACTGCTCTGCTGTCAGAAAAGAGACAGTCAACAGGTATGGACATGCAAGGGTCAGCAGAGGGGATTGGTCCATGATTCCTTCTTCAGTCGGACAAAGCGTGCCCTTGTTGAGGTGGAACCTGATCCTGCTGAGCTCTGGTTGGATCCCTGAAGCAGCAGATGAACAGCACACAGATGTCAATCGCCCTTGGCACAGAGGAGAGTGCCACTGCCCCACAAGTCCCCTTCAGAGTGGACCATGGCTGATTAGAAAGACTTTTTGTTCAGTGAGGTAATGACTACAGGGTCCAAAAAGGAGAACAGGGAGTGCAGCGTCTGGAGCCACCTGAGTGCCTACAACCTGAACGGGAGCCTAGAATTTTCCTAGCAGGTTCCAGCAGAGGGAAACGAGGTTGGCTGCAGCTGTGTAAGACACCCAGACAAATCAGGAGGGTCATGTGCAGCTCGAGGGAAGAAGAGATGAAAATGGAGTTTCTTTACGGGCACAGTTTGGGCTGGAGGGCTCATTCTGAGGCTTCTTGCAGAGGTAACTGCCTGTGCGCTGCCATTTTTGCTGCCCCTCAAAGAGAAACAAACTCTAGCAAAGATGTTGAGCATATTGTCACCTTTGCATTTGAGATAAACCATGACATAAGGCCTCTGTGTCACCTTCCAATTCTGCCTGAGAGGCAACACAACATTTTGCTGAAGTGAAACAATTTTCATGTGTTTCTGTTGCTGTCTCTTCCACCTACAAAACAATAAGTACCAGCTTCATGGTAGGGCTGACACCAGTGCTGTTGTCTTTCAAAATATTACAGGATTCAGAACATTTTAATCTTTAACACCAGATGCTATTCAATTAATTTTAAAGAGATATTTCAAATACTTTCAAATTTGTTCAACACCAGGTCTTTCCATATGGCAGCCACTGCAGTGGGGAAGAATCTTCATTCGTGCAGGCTGGTCAGCGTAACTTTGCAACTGCCCTGTACAGTCTACAAACATTTATTTCCAGATATTTTAAGGAAGCTAACAAGTAGGACTTTTATGGTGCATGCAGCATGATTGCATGAACAAGTATCTAGAAACACATTTCATTTTGATTTTCCATTTTCATTGGACACCAGCAGCAGTGACATGTAACAGCAATCCCAGGCAGATGACAAACATCATGTTTTCACATGTCTCATGATTAACTGGAAATGTCTGGTACCAGTGATGCAACAAAGCAAGGTCCAACTTTGGCCAAAAAGATTATTTTGGCTAGTTTAAGAAAGCAGAATAGAAGAGGAAATAGCAACACAAAAACAACTGAAAACTTGCAAATTTTTAAGTGCCTTGAGTTACCAGCTCAGGATTTTACATTTTACATTTTTGAATATTTTGTTCAATCACTCTCCACAGAAATAGGATGATCCAAGAACAAGTTGACAGATAACAGCCTCTGAGATCATGAGGTAGGAACAGCTAGAGTTCTTTTCTCCTGCAACAGAGGTCAAATGAGAATTCATAAACAAGAGATTTCTGATACAACTACTTCCAATATTCCATATACTTGAATTAAGGATGATTTAGCACATGATCATTTAGTCTAACACTAAGGATTCAGCCATTCAAAAGTACTGGTTTTCCCTTCTTTATATTGAATTTTTTTAAGGTGACATTGAAAGTGGGGTACCCATTTCAACATTTTGTAATATAAGCACAACTGGGAGGAAACAAAGAGGTTAAGAATAGCCCTAAGCAAGCCTTTATGGTATAAAACACTCCCCATTAAAAGAAAGAAATTACCAAATTACCTGTCCTGCCTGAAATGTCAGAAGCTTATAAGAAATAGCAAATCTAGTTCTGTACCACTGCTTCTGTCTGCTCCGTGGCTTTTACAATATCTTCTGACTTACAGTGCTTAGGCTCAGCTGGAAGAGAAACAAACATGATTGGCAACCTGAATGAGGAAGATAACCAAGTCAAGAGAATCTCCACAGCCATAGCCAGACAGAATCTGGTTCCTCGAGGTATTTTAAGGATAAAATGAGGCTTCAGTGACTGCTTCCTTTAATTGCTTTCTCACCAGAATAAGCATCAGCTTGAATTAAATAATCATTATGGTTTATCCACAAGGCAAACGATAGGATGAAAGCAATAGATCACAGCATAAAAAAAAACTATGAAGACTTTTACATGAGTGTGAATAAAATGGGTTTGAGTTTGGTTCATTTTTTTTGTTTGTTTTAGCTTATTGAAAGTCAAAATTCACCCTCTGCAAAGTGCTGTTTAAATCTTCTTTACCATAGGCTTTCAAATCAGAGTCTCATTTCCTCCCAGATAATGAAAGATGCCGGTGTCAGGTTCTAAGAACTAAATTCAATCAGATAGCAGAAATGACACAGAGTAACACAAGCAGCTTTCAAATTAAGTGATACAACATGAATCTCAAACAGATACTCATAGAGTTAAACTGTTTTTAAACAATTCTGTCAGCTGCTTTGAATGAGTACAGCTGAGGCATTAATACACAGAGATGGTAGGCAAGGTACAATGTAGTAAACTCACAGTGTTATTTACTAACTACGTATAGTAACTTCTCAGTTTTAGCCACTTGATAGAGAGATCCCGCCAGTAAGAACACTGAATGGAAAATGTCAGAAAGAAAAAGCATAGATGTCTCAAAAGTGAAAATGATTACCTCGGAGCAGCTTAAAAGTTATAAAAATAGTGAAGGGAATATTTTTGAAAGACAGAAAACAAAGGTAGAAGAAACTGAAAGGGAAATAAGATTATGCATGATCTGAAATGAAAATTGAAGGATGATGGCAAGCTGAAGAAGAGGCTGACAGTTCAGAAAAGAGAGTAGGAATAGAGGAAAGCAAACACAAGAGAACAAGCGTGAAGAAGGAAGAAAATTAATGAATCTGCCACGGCTTCACTGTAAACGAATAAGAATTGCTACTGATTTCACCTTTGTTTCATTACTTTGAATGGGGGCAGAGTGTGTGCTGCCCACTCTGTAATGCAGACACAAGCAGATGGGCCATATTCCCACAAGCAGCATCTGACACCACCCCTTATTTTCAATCAATTTAATGTAGGTGGAATAGAGACAACCAATATTTCAAAGGCTTTTAAAGTCTCAAAATTGGAATAACATTAATTAGAACAAGGATGTCTACAGATCTTTCAGCCCGTGGATCTTTTTGGAGGGATTTAGCAAAATTATATTAGCATTATTATAAAAAAAAAAAAAGTGAGAAAAAGTATGACAGTAAATGCTATTTATTTAAATATTTAGATTTTAAACTTGACACTTGAGTTTGTGGAAGCCTTGAAACAAAACAATTCACAGAATCACAGAATATGCTGAGTTTAAAAGGACTCCCCAAGGATGATCCCATCCAGCTCCTGGTCTTGCTCAGAATCACAACCTGTGCCTGAAAGCCTCATCCAAATGCTTCTTGAACTCTGTCAGCCTTGGTGCTGTGACCACTGCCCTGGGGAGCCTGTTCTGGTGCTCAGACACCCTCTGGGTGAAGAACCTTTTTCTAATATCCAACACAAACCTCCCTAACATAACTTCAGGCCATTTTCTCAAGTTCTGTCATTGTCAGCACAGAAGAGATCAGTGCCTGCCCCTTCTTTTCCCCTTATGAGGAAGTTGTAACTGCAATGAGGTCTCCCCTCAGTCTCTTCTTCTCCAGGCTGAACAGACCAAGTAACCTCAGCTGCTTCACATATGGCTTCTACTCCAGACCCTTCCCATCCTTTGTCCTCCTTTGGAAGGTCCCTAATAGCTTAATATCTTTCTTATATTGTGGTAGAAATTTCAAAAAACTTAACAATAACTTCTAAGGCATATATAACTTTCTGTTTGTACATCCAGTTTTTTTTATATGATAAAAAAAATGTGGTTGCTAATGGCTGTTACCTTATAAACCCTATATTTTTTTATAAATACTTTTCTAAATCTAAACATCCCTCCATCCTTATCCCATGCATGAACATGGTTCCTGGTTTACCCAAGGAGCTCTGAGGAAGCAGGAGCACAGCAATCTGCTCCCGCTCTGCTGGGACGCAGAGGGCTCCACACTCCCTGAGCTCCACGGGGCCACCGCTGCACTGAGCGGTCACCAAGGATTTGCCTGGCACAGATGATCCCCTGATGCCACCTGCAGCACCATAAATCAAACTGGCATCTTGTGGTGTGGATCTGCCCACTGCTGTTTAACCTGGCTGCTCTCCAGAGGCTCTCACTGACTGACTGCTGGTGGTGTTGAAGGTGCTGCACACTCAGTGGGACTGGGCTATCCTCTCCTGCCACAAACAGTGAAGCTACTGGCAGTCTGTTTTATCACAGATTCATTATCTCCCTTGCATTTTGATATTAAGGATTAATGTGGCTATCATTATGAGTGAAAAGTTAAGTTTGCCAATTAACATTTATAAATCATTGAAATGTGGAGTCGTTTAATTGAATTTAAGCAGTTTTTAAAATTAATGTTCTAATTAATAAATCACTCAGGAGAAAAGTAAAACCATCACTTAAAAAAATCACCTTATAATAGTTTCATTTCATCTTGTACCATTCAATTAAATTAAAGTGAGATGATGGAAAGGAAAAAAGGTATTGTGGAGAAAAACAACATTCAGTCTCAACTGCAGTGGTTGCAACAGTGACCCTCCAGTCTTCCCTTTGCACAAACCTGGACTCAGGGAAGAGCTACTCCTGTCACTAAAATGTGCTGGTCTACAAGAACTACACCTAGAATGAGATGTGACACAAAAAGAAGAAAACGGCCCCTTTTTAAGTTTTTTAAATGGGGAACCCCCTCATCATACCACATCCAAACAGTCACTGACAGCTCCCAAGAATGCACATACATCATCTTCCCATGGTCCCCAGCTTCTATAATTGAATCACAGAAAACTTAACTGTATTTTCTGCTTTTTATAAAAGACAGAACAATGACAGCTAACATATGAAACTTCAATTTAAATAACCATGTTGCTTTTCTTTTTCTTTCTATCTCACCCTCCCAGCCCTATCACCCACACGTGCTCACTTCTCCACCCCAGAAGTCAGCAAACATTCTGGACATCCCCTTAACCTTCTGCCCCCCCATCCTCAGCACAGAAACTACAAAAGTATAGAAGTCTTCTTCTTTAAAGAAACATGGAGAGCATCCTGACAGATTTATGGTGTCTCTTAGAATACTCAAAAAGTCTAATTTGTGAAACGGGGAAAGGTCATGTGTTTGCTACCTTCTGCTTCCTTGAAGCAGCATTCCATTGAAATGACCTTGGTTGAAAGAATCCTGTCTGGATCCACTGGACATTAATAGAGGTTCAAAAGCACTATTAAATACCTAATGGTTTCTTACTCATTTAATAAATTTTGCAGTTTGAAGTTTTAAAGTACAATGCATTCTCTAAAAAATCTCCTGCCTTAGAAAACAAATGAGATTAGCATTTTATAAGATAAGAAATCTCTGTGCTCATTGGGAATGTGGAATGTAAAGATTGACATGGCAACAGCATGAACTAACTGCATGCTGAGTTCTATCTGATCTCTCAAACATCATTTTTGTTGGTCAGCCATCTGAAGACCCAGAAGTACAGCTACACCACCACTGCCTTCTGCCAAGCCTGAAAGATAACAGATACAGCTTTTCCTACAGCATTCCTCATCCAGGAGATGGGGAACTTCTCTAAGGCACTTCAATTTTAAGTTGAGCTTTAATACAAACCTGTTGTAAAAATTACATGTCAAAAGATAAAATGTCAGTTATTAGACAACTTCAAATGCTGTGAAAGTAATTTTAGTGTAAATATTTTGATTTAGGGCCCTAAATTAACCATCTGTTAATTCTGATGGAGAAAAACCTGTCAACAATAAAAGCATGGAGCCATGGAATGTGGAAATCTAGAGTAAGTGGGAGTTCTCCATAAAAAGGTTTTTTGAGAAATATGCCAAGTGATATACTTATGCCTAAGCTAAGCGTTATAAGCACTTCAATGTTGCTGCTCAGACAATGCCATACTTCTGGCACAATATTGCAAGACTTACTGTCATTAGAGCATTAATGAGTTTCATATTTTACATAAAAGTGAGGAAAATAAGTGTCATTATATTCTTGATTATTCCTATTACCCTAATACCTCAAAGCTTACTCTAAGTACAAGCAAATTCATAAAATATAAGGAAGATGTACAGTGTCTTCCTCTTCCTTTGATTACATCTCTTCTTCATTGCTTGGGCATGTTGCCCTTGATACTGTGTTGCAATGTCCAGATACTAGACATGGTCATTTTGTGATAAAATACTTACACTCTAAAAACATATTCTGACAGTTTAGTGATTTTCTGGCTGCTCCCCTTGTCTAGCAGCTACAGTCAAGAGACTGATCTTCCTGATTAAGTGAATGGCACAGTCCCATGACAACTACAGTTGCCAAATTCCATCTACTTAAGCTTAACTCTTAGATTCACACTATGTTTGGGACAAAGGATGTGGTTTACAAAATAACAATCATATTAGGTGCCTAAACTAAGGGGAACAAATATTAATAGTGTAATTACTTATTCAAAAACAAAATGTTAGAAAGTTCTGTTCTGAATGTTTACCTTATTCTCCAATAACAAATGGCTATTTAATTATTCTAAAATCATTCTTCAAGTTCAACTAAAGTATATTCCCTAAAGAATTTTCTAGTAGATCCCAAATAGCTGATATCAAGAAGTTGATATTTGTTTATATGCTTCTATTTGATGTTTTAGGATGTCTTTTACATGGGCCTGAAGAAACTGTCCTATGCTGGTGGTTTGTACACCACCTTATTTCAATACTTTACATTGCTGTTGATGTTTGACAGGGAGATACCAGACACTGCTGCAGCTTCACCCTGGACAGTTTGATTAGACTGGCTTGTGAAGCATTACCATTCAGTGGGTCTGTATTCTCAGTCTCTTGCTGGGCATTGCTGAGATTTTTCTGGTTCGGATCAGAGTTGGTGCATTTTTCTGAGCTGGATTCATCACTCAGAGCAGTTTCAAAAGAGACTACTTGTAGGATGATGGATCTGGGAGGACAGGTTGTACCATCACTCCCCTGACTACTCTAACTTTGTGTCTTTTTTGCCTCTTCCTGTGCATCTGTGGAATTTCTGCTTTGGTCTTTTTCCTGTTCACCAACATTTCTCACAAGTTCTTCTACAAAGAGGGAACAAAATAGGTGAGTTAGATAAGAAGGATATGCCACAAGTTTTTGATTTCAGACTAGTGACATATAGAGCTGCACACAGGAACACTGTGAACATCAGTTTCTGTATGAGGCCACACCCACTGTAGTAAATATGGGTCAGGTCCTGTTCCTGACTGCACGACTGCAGCTGAACTGTAGCATTCCTCTTTCTGGTTTGATGTCTAATATGTACCTGGTTTTGGCCATAAGACAGAGAAAGGAGCATCATCAGACAACAGTAACCTGAAGGATGGGAGAAGGAGGACCCCTTGATGCAAGCATGCCCCTCTGCAGTGGTGTTTACTGACACAGGTAGGAAGAGCAGAGCTCATCAGTTCTGCAAGAGAGAGGGGGCATGGAGGGGAATGCCTCGCTAGGGATGGGGCAGGCATCAGAGCTGAGGGGAAGCCCTGAAGGAAATTGGCCTATCAACCTGGAAAAGTCTAAACCATCAAGTTTGGAACAAGCTGGAACAAGCTATAGGAGGTTATGCATGTGCTGTCAAGTACTGCTGCCATTTTGGCTAAAGGCACTTCTGGAATGGGAAGGAACAGATATGGGGGAAACTGCATTTCAGGGGATAGTAGCAACAGGAAAAAATAAAGTTTGTGGAAGGCTCTACTCCCTACTTTATTGCAGAGACCCAGAGAACAGTACAAATGAAATGGCCCAGAGTAAAAGGAGAAAGAACATAACAGCACAGAGGTGACACCAGGAATAACTAGATGAAAAAGAAACAGAGAATTAAAAACTTGTGATGGCAGGTGAAGAGTCCAACAAAAAAAAAATAAATTACCACTTTCACAGAGGGCCTATTTTCTTGCTATTATAATCTGCATTTCATAAATTTTGATTTTAGAATCTGTACACTAGTACAGAAGATACCAAATACTGTCAATTTTAAAAGTTAGCATTGCAGTTTGAACAACATGGGCATGAAACAGCTGCATGATATTGCAAAAAAATTTCTAATTTGGATGTTAGAAATTACTAAGGAAGGAAGCCAAGCATTGAGATACCTATTGAGTTCAACTGGCAGCTCCCAGAAACTCTGATTTTGAGTGGCCAGTCCAAATCCAGGCCACAAGTGATTGTACATGACAACTTAAAGATAACTCAGACTGTAAGCACATTTTTATTGCTGTCAGCATTTGGCACCACCTCACTTTTCTAGATCCAGAGAAAAGTTCCTCCTAAAGTACAATTTGGTCTGTGAAATGGGATGGAAGGGAACATCTTCAAACCTGAACTGATGTGCAGAAGCATGGAATGATTAATTTCCTTTTTTGTCATTTATATTTTCTAGTACACTTTTTTTAAAAATCAAGAACTTAAAAATTTGAGCAATTTCTACATTGTTAAACTATTTTTTACCAAAATTTTAGAGTCATGTTTGGTTTAACATGACTCATACCAAATCTTCTGAAACTTGACAGGTAGTCTTTTTCTACAGACTTCAATATAGCTCTTACAAAGAAGTTGGGTTAAAGCCATTGAGAAATTTGTACATGGAAGTTGATGCAAGTTATGTTCAATATTTAAAGCACTTGTCACTCATGATATAACCTACCTACATAAAGCTTTTTTCTTAAGAAAGTGATTTATGTGCCATATTTGCCTCCAAATGGTACAACTACAGCATTTTTCCTTAGCTTCATAAAAAAAACCCCAAGAAAATTAAAAAATAAAATATTTCACATGCTGTTCAGCTGCAATGGTAAGTTAAAAAAGAAAAGCTGAACAATGAGCATACATAAAACTAACATTAGTTTAGCTCACGCTGGTGAGATTTTTTAACTGAAAAGCTAGTAAGAAGAAAGTATTTTTCTCACTGAATATTGTTTTAGGACTATTCCAGATAGAACTCAGGTGTGTCTTGGTGTAACTTGTTGGCTGACTATTTTATTCGTATATAAGAAGGCTCAGAATATTCATAAATGCAAAATCCACGTTATTTTTTGTTCATAAAGCTGAATATCCAAATTTAAAATTGTTCTTATTCACTACCTACCAAACTTAAACTGGCAAATGAAGGTTAAGAATTTAATCATAACAACTCCGATGGCTTGTTCCTGATTTATGTCATGATGGTCTCCAATTTCTATGGCTGTCCTTGAGATGATCTCAAATTTGTCTGTTTAAGGATACCTAAACCAGAGCCACACTCTAACTTGGGACTAACTCACGGATGGAGCTTTGAACTGAAGTATCTCTGCAACCAAGATACACTTGGTGTAAACTGTTAATATACCAGGTAAAAGTTATGCCTTTTTCATTTAAACTGGTATGAGACTACAGGACCACCACCAGGAGTGGCTGGTGGGAGTGACTGAGACTGAGAAGCCTCAAGCACAAAATTCTCTATGATGATGTCACAAGTGTCATTAAGTCTGTCTTTTCTTAGTATTTCTTAGTATTAAGTCTGTCACCTGCTGGACATCTAACTCTGTGTTCTGACTTGCTTTGCTCCACTCAGCTTTAATCGACTGCTAGAAAGATGAAAAATACTGGGCTCTTGTGGTATGTCAGCCACCTGTGGAATATGCTAAATGTGATGGGAAAATAGAAATTTCTGCTTTCTATAACAGCTACTAATTGTACCCTATATTACATGGGACTTTTATATTGCAGATAATACTTGGAATTCTCTATAATTTCTGATGTCTTATATCACTTTGATGAAACAGAATTATCTAGCAGTCTAAATAGGGCTGAGACTGGGACAGGGACCAAATAAACAGAATTCAAGCAGGGCAATGCTAAATTAATCCGACTAGTGTAAGAGAAATGGAGATGGCATGATGTCTGGCCCCCACTGCTGTGCAGGAAGAATTGTAATAAAGACTGTGGCAGTCTCTGCCTCCAGCCAGCCACAAAATGCCAGGACCCTCTGAGGGCAGTGGGCCAGGCTGCTGCCTTTCACCCTGCACTGGGCTTCTGGGAAGAGCAAGCTCCCCCTTCCCATGGGCACATTACCATGGCCAGCCAGAGATGGAAATGGAGTATGCTAAATGAACCAGGAAATCTGGTATTAGCAATATGCCAGTCTCAATATTCAATATGAATAAATAGATTAATAAGATATAAAACATTAAATAACTATCCATCTTGGCTCTCAGAAAAAAAAAATCATGTTTTGGAGTGTGTCTGTCAGGCACTGAGGAGCTCAGGGACTGTCACAGCCATTCAGATAAAGGCAGGCAGGAGAATGTTGTGCAGTGCAGTCAACTCAGGGTATGTATTGCTCTTGTTGCTTCTGATTTTCCTCTCTCTGCTTTAACTTGGCAAAAGTGCCAGGAGCCAGGCCTGTTGATGTATTTTTCAGCTGTTGGGTTTGTTTGCTTTACAAGAATCAAACTGTTATTCAGCAAAATTTATGTGAATTCCTCTATAAAATAAATGGTTTCTACTAATCCTTCTCATGGAAGACTGTGCTTAAAGCAGGATTTCAGAAAGAGCACAGAAATGCAGAATAGTCCTTTATGAGAAGCAATAATGGCATTTTATACAAACATGATAGAAAAGGTGCCCTTCTTCCATTGTGTTCCGGCTGTTGGCAAAATAACTGTAATATAATATTTGGTTTGGAAAACTGGCAGGACTCATAAGGCAATTGCCAAATTTCAGAATAGCTGAAAAATTCTGGTACTCAGAAATTTTGTATTTGCAGAAAATGTGTTAACTAGTGAAGGCAACTTCTTTCCTCTCTAAAATATTTTTCATTGTTGTACTCTTTTTTCATTAAGTCACTATGTTTTTTGTTTTGTTTTTCTCTTAACGGGTGTCAGAAAATTTAATTGATTTCTTTAAGTTTTTTTTTTTTATTGTTTGCTGGAGTGAATGGGAGCACTGAATCCCTATCAGTCCAATGAAAGATTACCATGTCCAAGAAAGACTAAAACTGTCACAAGACTCAGTCTCTAGCCCTTAGCTACAGCTGTCTGTGGTGACCCCAAAGTACCCCAGAGGAGGTTCTGTACTATCAACTACAACACTGCTTTCCAGCAGCCCTGTCTGCTACTGCCCATGTGTGCAGCAATACTTTCAGGACATGGTCCAAGTGGTGAAGAAGCTTTGCTACATTTTGGAACTTTCTTTTCTGTTTACGTCCATCAACTTTGTTTTCCTTTCCTTTCTGTAGTACACAAAAGAGGATTCAACTGCTGTGACCTGCACAGCACATGGCTTGTAAATTACCTTCCTGTTTACAGCAACTGCATCACTTGAGCAAGTCTTGATTTAACAGGAATAGAGAGGAAAAACACTAAAGCCACAGGACATCTCAAACCAGCTAATGGCAGTGACTGGAAATGCCAGTAAAACAAATACCTGCTCAATCACACTGCTATTTTCATCGGCTGTGTTGAAAATAAACTACAATTCTTAACTCTTATGGAAAGATGTGATGATGTAAAAGTTTTAACAATTAGAAAACCACTGAATTAGAGAGAAAGCTGTTTATCTTCACTAAGAATTAAATTCTTTTAGAACTCTGTAATGAAGAATGCTGCTGGATGTTATGGAATCTGTGTGTATACTATGACAAAATTTGATTTCTAGGTCTGTCTGCCATTTTTATGATAAAACAAAATTACAGAAAGCAGCGACAAAACACCAAAACCAGGACAACATAGGAAGAAAATATACCTTTCTAGAAAACATGTTCTCACATCAGGCATTTATTTTAAAGAGAAAATTAAAAGACCAGGACATAGCATCAAAATTCTGCAGAGAAGGAGAGGACTGATCCTGGTGTTTCTGGAACTACAAGTAAGTCTAAAGATGCATCCAAAAGTTCCCAAACAACCATGATTATCCCCAACCAACCTGCCATTTTCCAAGCCAAGAAAATATTTCAGTAACCCACAGAGTTCTTTAGATACTGATTCCTTCCACTTTCAACTCATCACAAAAATTTCATCACAGCTACAGGAGTATATAAAACCACTGCCAACCACATAATCCAGTGGCACTTAATGTTATAGCATTATGTCATATAGAAAAAGTAGCAAAGACTAAATTAGCTAATTAAATCAAAACTTTTCACTAAAGGACTTAGTTAAAAATAATTTGTGAGTTTATGGTTTCCTAGGGTTGCTACCTCCACCTTCTACTTCTCTTTTGCTGTTAAGCTGTAAGCACAAGGGATTGAATGCTGGAATTTTTGGGACAAGGAATGGAAGGGACATGCTGCTGTGATCCTGCTAGAGGGAAAAGGTGCTTTAAGTGATATAGACTGTCATGTGCAGGGATGGGCCAGCTCTCTGATGTGTGCTCCAGGGAGATATAAAAGAGGTTCCATTATTAGGTGAGTTACCATTCCTTAGTCTATTATTTACCAGATATTGCCATTACCAAACATTTCTTCCAACTCTTAGCTCAACCCACTCCTTGCACTTACTCAGACCATGCTGAAAAATTCTTCTTTTCCCACTTAACACGTTTCTGAATTAGTTCAGAAACTGTTTATGACCTAAGCATTTTAGCACTGCAATTAAAATCACTGTCACTGATACTAGATGGGACTCCTTTAGCCTCCTGAATTGATTACTTTCCAACAGAATAAAACCACCCATTAGGGTAGATTTCATGTGCCAAACTGTCAGTCAGTTTCTGTGACTGTCACACACATCCTCCCACGGCCCACCCTTCCTAGAGGCTGCTAAGTCACATTAACATGCTATCAGATCACCACAGATTTTCACATTTCAGCAGCTGCTACTCTCTTCTTGTTAGTGAGTCTGCAGAGAAAATCTTTCAGACAAAATGGAACTGAACCCTGTGGTTATTGTGACTGGAAGGATGCAGAACTGAAAGTGCCCGAGGGGAGCCTGCAGGTACCATGCACAGGTCTTTCAGAAGGGATATTTGTTATTCAAAATTGCTGCCCATGGAGGGGGAAAAAAGCTGATCTCTACTCCGAAGATGCAATAGTTGTTATTTTGTCACATTTTTAGCATCAAAATTAAGCAGAGGCCAGCATGAGAGACTCGTTCAGCCTCACATATTTTTCATCCCACCTTGATGAGGTCAGTCATCCCAGGCATACACTTTCAAGCCATGCAGCCCAGTGCACTGACAGAATTGTTGAGGAAAACATTTTGTCACTGATGTCCTTCCATACAGATAATGCAAACTTGGGTCAGGTCCTGTAATACTTAATTCTTTAGAAGAGTTACATAAGCATAAGATGAAAACAGTAAGTTTGTAATACAATTGCTGTTGTATTATCCTGAACGTGGGCCCATTTGATTGGCAGCTGGACATTTGGTGTGCTGTTCTGCATACCCTTGTGTTGTTATATGACCTCAGGTGAATGTCCTGAGCTGCCTGTGCCTCTTTCTGTTCATTATAAACAGAAATTAATTATATTTTTTATATCTGTAACTTTATTTACAATGATAACTACTGAAGACATTAAAGCCTGTAAACCAGCAATCATGATTATTAGTCTGTACCCTTACATTCTGTTAAGAGTACTTGAGCTTGCCAAGCACAGATCAATTTTATTAGTAAATCTTTGGAACATTTTTATAGAACAAATGAAGTGTGAATAAAGGAATAAACATTGTATTTTAAAAATATTAAATAACTGTGTTACAATTGTGTTCTAAGAAGGGTAGTTAAATCCCAATAAATTGTGTGCTTCTTACAGGTTTCTCAGTAGGTCACACCTTAAAATCCACTTAGAACATATATTGTCTAATGAAAGAACCTCCCAGATAGATCTGAGCATATTTACCATCCATTTGTTGCAATACAATAATTGAAAAGAGCAAAAGAGCAACAGCCATCAACAATATGTGTTGGAAAAAGCAGATAGAATATTATCTTCATCACTGCGTTGAGTTGAACAGAAACAGATTATCTGGTGATTGGGGCTTGGAATATTAATTAAACATCAAGGCTTTCAAATTAGAATCCCAGATGTTTGATCATTATGATAATTCCCTGTTAACAGCACTCCCTGAAAGGCCTGAGAAACATTCCTCTAATTCTCCAGTGGTGAAAGGTTGAAGACCCTTAGGCTACAGAGCACTGAGCTACTCTGCATCAATTACACAAGCCATGGCCTTTTTAGCAAAGTGGAGCTATCCTATTTACTGAGCCTTCTGTTAAGGAGGCTTTCAGACAGCTGCCTAGGTAGATAAAAACTTCCTTACTAACACAGGCCTTTCCAAAAAGCACACTATTCCTTGAACAAGCTACTTGCTCTGAATCAAGCCTCAACAGCAACTGTCTTTTCAGGGAGAGGTAGCACCAGCATCTCCAGGAGAGCTTTTCTGTTGCCAACACTGTCAGTGAGAATTGGTCTTTCCCCCTGCACTGCCTGGCACAGGAGTCAGACCATCCCCTCTGGCCCTTGCTCCAGCTGAGCCGCCTCCCGCCAGTGCTACATGCAGAACCTTATCCTGAAAAGCTGGCTTGAGTTCAGGTCATCCTCAGGAGAGGATATGGAATGTTGCTAGTTTCCTTTCTGTACTCCTTGTGCATCTGTAGTACCACATTTTATAGAGACAACTTCTCCTGAGCCTGTGAACTAAACTGGGAACAATATCTGGTGTCTGCAGAGCCCATTGACAAGAATGCAGATGGTTCCTTTAACAGCACAAGCTCTGTTTGTCATAGTCAGCTCAGGAAGTGTGTTTGAAGATCTACACTGGGAACCAGCCTGTTTACTACCACAACACAGTCCACATACATGTGACCTCCTCAGTGCATTCAGCAGTTTGTGACTTGTCATAAATGATCTAGCTAGGAACAATGATAGCACTGCTTTCTCTCACTACATGCTCCTGTAACATACGAATAAAACCCAACTTCATATGTGTGCCCAAAGCAGCCTAAAGATTTTCCATCAAGCATGGAGTCAGAGAAGGTAGCACAAGATCTAGACAAAATGGGAATAATCATCTGAAGTTCAAGGGCTCAGGTTACTGAGTTACAAGCTTAGTCAAACGTGGTTAATCTAAAAAGAATTTCAAGTGGAAGTGGGATGTATTGCAATATTTTTTATTCTTTACTAGATGTTCATTTTGCACAACCTGATAAGGATTTTGAGCCTTTGCAGGATACAGCTTCAGAGAAGTTACATTGGACCACTGAAGAACTGGTTGAACTTCCTTTTCCATTTAGTGGCAAGGATTACATGCTAACTCAGAAAGTCCTCTACAGAAAAGTATTGTTACTTAACAAAAATCTCTTTTACAGAAGTCCTCAGGGCTGACATATGGACTGTGGATGCAGACATTCTATTCCAAATGAATGGCAAATATAACTTCCACAAAACCTATATAATCCACCTGACAGCTGTTAATTAATAAAAACACCTTACTATCTGTTTACTAACAAAATATAAATGTGTACTCAAAAGTATTTGCATTGTTCACGAAGTTTGCTCTACAGGCTAAACTGGCACCCTGAAGGTCTCTATGTTATGCTCCAGTCAACTGCAGATGTTGCTGCAAGTAGCTTCTTTGTGGCAGCAGATTTCTATAAATCTTTTCCTCATAGAGTAGTTTAAAAAACAGATTCAGCCACGCTAAGACAGAGACAAAATTGTTCATCAGGTGCTGGCTCCAACACCAGCTATTTTCACTAACCCATCAGCTTCCCTAATGTATGTTTTACTGCAATTCCATAATTCTGTTCAGGAAGTACTTAGACATGCTTCATTACTCAAGTTGATTGAGGAAAAGGAGGTTAGGACAACCACAATCTCAACAAAATCCATCGAGCCTTGAACATTAACATCTCTGGTTGCCAGAGTACAAAGCATGCCCAGAGTTTCCTGGATTTTGCTGGGCCTCACATTGATATTGACTGCAACCTTAGCTGAAGTAATTTTTCAATCTCTTGCTGCAAGTAGCTTTGTGTTTTCTATGTCTTTCAACAGTCCAGTAAAACTGGGCTAAATATATCAGTAATTTATAAAGCACAACAAAGCACTGGGAATGAAGTGGAAACAGTGCCCCTTGATAGCAATGTACCCCTCCAGAACAATCTACCAAAAACTTGATGCACCAGAATCAAACTGCTTAGTTGTGTGTAACTGGAAATGTCAAACTTCCAGACAACAAATTATCCATTACACCACATTGAAGGACCTTTCATGTCACTAGCTCAGGGCTGATTTCTGCAGGCTGTAGCTAAATGGCCTTGGGCACTCTGATGATCTTCTGTTATTACTGACCACTCCAAATTAGTAATTTTTCCCTTTTGACCAGCCATTATTGGTTGGGCAACACCAAAGGAAGCAATTGGCTATATAAAGCTTCTCAGGAAGAGATAATATTAATGGAATCCTCAGATGCCCCTTCCCACCTGACTCTTTCAAACCTTTGTCACAAAAGATATATGGCATTACTCTTAATAGCCTCCTAATGAGAATATTCATTTGCAATTAAGCACTAAATTGGATTTTGCCACTGTTTAGCTCTCTTTTTCTGTCTTGTCTGACACCTCTTTGGGAAAAAAGACATTGATTTGGATGATGGGATGAAAAACAAAGCTAGCACTGGGTTCCAGGATATCATTCCCAGCTGTCAGTGTCAGGTCATGTACACCAAGACCAGTCTCAGCAGTGAAATGCTATGCTGAAATATTTCAGGTACTTACTAGGAAATAACACAGACCATGGACAAAATATTCCCAAATGGCATTCACTTAACCTAGATTGAAGCTATAAACTTTTCTCAACCATTATCCCTCAGGTGATTGAAAAACATTTCACTTGGATAACTGCAATTTCAGGTAATTTTCAGGTATGGCTTATGAACTGCAAAACTCGGTGCAGGTTTGGCTTTATTAACTATCAACTGGCAAATGAAGAGTCACTTTTGGTTTGCTTGGGCCTAATGCATGCAGTGATTGCCCAGATCTTTAGATCCACTGGGTCATTTATATAATTGCCTACAGCATAGAGTCCCAAGAAGCCTGCAATACAGAATTTTGTTCCATACAGTGGGGAACAAATAGCATTTCTAATAGCAAAATACAACTTTTACGTTTCTGAAGAAATGTGGCATCACGCACCACTTTGAATTGTTGATTTTGGCATTTAAAGCAGATGTCAGCATCAATTACAATTAAAAGTGAAAGAATGCATATTTCTAAACCAGATAAGCTTATCTAAAGATAAGCTGTGCAGCACAGTGCCTTATTGCATAGGCTATATGATTTATTCTCATCCCCTAACCACCTGCACCTCTTTAGACCTCCTGGGAGAGCAAAACAGGAGCATCTAAAACAAACATTAAGACATAAAATATATGAATACAAGACAACTATGCCTTTTCACAGGTTGAGAGAAATTAAAAAATGAATGTAGGTGAGATCTTAGGGAGTAACCTATAAAAACATTCTACCTTAACATATCATACCTTCTGCTGCTAATTCTTTCCATCTTTCTTTGTTTGCTTGAATGATCTTCATCAAGTTGTCCTTGAAGCCCCTTAGGTCTACAGTTGCTAGAGAATTTTCTGTGTGAGTCCCTCCATCACCTGTACTTTTAAACCCTGGTCGTCTTTGTGCTTCAGCATTGCTTACTGCTCCCAAGCTATTTTGGCTGGACAAGGGAAAAAACCCCAAATTATAAACACAGGCAATTTTAATAATACACAAACAGTTCATGTCAATCAAGTTGCTTAGGAACTAACTTTTTTTTTTTTTTTTTACCAGAGTGTGCCTAAAATAAAAGATGTCTTGCTGTCCATTTTCCAGGGAATTCTTGAAAAAAATGTGACAGCTGAAAATACATTACTTGTAATCCAATTCTTAAAAGAATGTTTATGCTGCCATTTTGGAGCAGCTTCTTAGCTGTGTTTTTGAATGGTGAATGTTATCTTTGGGTCTCACAGGAAAGACATCTGATCATTATTTTTTGACACATTTAAAAAAAACAAAGACATGACGTATACTACAGGTAAGTCTTGCTTGAGCTGAAAATTCTCTTCAAGGTACAAAGATTCAGGTGTAGGCAAAACAAGATTTGAGTAGTTTTAAAATCCACTAAATAGAGACTGCAGCTACTTTACATCTATATGTAAGCAGAAGTGAAATTATCCATATGTATATATGGTGGGAAAAAAGAAACAATGAATGTTTTTTTTCCCTTAGAATTAAAACTAAGACCTATTTCCAACCTTGTGCAGGTTCTCATGTCTTAATAGGTTTTGTTTACTCAACTTTTCTGCATGGCTTATCTCATTGGTACCACGACAGATGTTAATATGCATACAAATTGGTTTCCATTAATCACAAAATAATTGCAGTGAACATACAAACAAGAACTTCACAAGAAGAGTTGACTGTAATTTCCATGTGGTCCAGAGATGTTGAATAGGATAGAATGGAAAGAATAGGCCATAATTCTAATGTTTTCCATACACCATCTCGTGGTGTCCACACAGTAGTGTGTGCAATTCTCTGGCTCAGACTTTTCTCCATCACACTACAGGTTTACCACTCTCTTCAGAAGTGTGGCACTTGATTCCATACAAAGAAAAAAATCCCTTTATCCTCCATCTCACGCGAGGAAGTTTTGCTGGATCATAAGACTTTTTTCATTTGCCATTCAGTCATGAATATCAACCAAAAATTAAGCCTGAAGTTGCTAATCATTTGCAGCTGCTAATCACTCATTTGTGAAGGAGTATGTAAACAAATTTGTTATCAGTAATACCGTAGTTTAGCACTGTTCCCCAAAACACTTAAGAACACCATCATAAATACCTACTTCTAGTAACTCCTACTTGCTTCTAGTAAGTAAAATATAGGAAAGCTATTGCAGACCTATCATTTAGTAACTTCAGTGAAAGCTCAAATTACAATTTTAAAATGAAATATAAATATAATAACAGAGGCAGTATTTGTAAAGGCAGTATCTGAATATTCAACAATGCTTTCAGCAAGAAGCCACGCAAATTACACTGCTGTAGCTACATTGCCTTATAGGTAAAGGAATTTCAATAGCCTATTGGAAAGATTATATTTAAAAACTGTAGAAATAAATTTCATGGTGTGTATATCTTCATTCTGATCATTATTGGGACTTTGCCCTTTTATATGTACAATTGTTCAGTGAATGGGGCAATCCAGCACATTGCAAATACAACGCAGCCCCACAGGGTGGCAATACTGCACAGCTGTTTGTTACCTCCCCAGCTTCAAATAACCGAGATAACTCCGTGAATCACATTATTATAATTATTATGTGAGCTTATGTTAGTTCAATAACAAAGCAGTGCATTCATACCTGGGGGTCCCAAATGCAGGACTTTCAGATTTTGTCGCTTCCTCTATAAGAGGCATAACAATTTTCTCCATTGAATCAGTAAGAAGAGAAAATGTGGGTTCTACTATGAAATCAATGAAACCTAAAGAAAAAGAGAGAAGATCAGGTTTTATATTTCCACAAGTCTCAAATCCAAACATGAATACTCACTATTAGGCTGATTTTCTAACTGCAGTCCCAATTCAATATACTAGATACCAGTAGTATAATCTTGAAGAAAAAAGCACAATTGAAACAAAAAACACCTGAAGCTGTATAGATATAAGAAGATATTAATATTTACAGTTTTTCATTCTTTTTTCTTGTAAATTTTATACACTGCTGAACACACCTTCCATTTGAAATGGGTATTAATTATTGAATAGAAGGGAAGCTACTGTTGAGCCAGAGTGCTACAAGCCATGCTGTCTCTTTTACCATTTGGAGCTTCTTCCCAAGGAGTTAATATTTCAAATTGCTGTTTATTATTCTGTGGAGGTAAAGTGTTATTTCACAGTGTGTAGGTGGGCTCTGTCAAATCAGTGAAGAGAACAAGTAATATCCTTAGGAGACAGCATTCATCCCACAGTTCTGAGATGTCAGCTCTGAACAATGTCTTTTACATTCTAAAGTGCTCATCACGGTATGGAATGACACAGTGAGAGAATGAAGTATTATTCTCTACTGAGCACTTAACAGAAAAAAAAATATGCTAAAACATGAGCTAGCAATGGATTTCCAGATGTCTTCATGCTCTAACCATGCAACACAGCGTGAAGGTGAGCAACAGTCTAGAATCCAGCTTCTCTCCTGCAGTAGATATGATGCTTAAGCATATTGGCTTAAAACTCCCAGTGAAATGGAATAAAGGATATGAAAAGTGACTGAGTATAGTGGTCCTTGGACTCATGTCCAGTATCTTGGTTAATCACTCTCCTACCTCTCCCTCACATATGGTGAAATTACATAATGTTCTTTTGAGACCAGCACCATTCCACTGCAAAAACACAGGAGTTTGGTGAACAGATAGGTGCAAAGAAATAACTTCCATATGATGGAATTTTGAACATTTAATATTCAAAATGGGTATATGAAATCTCCTTGTGAATTTACATGCTCCTACACAGACAGAAAAAAGAGAAAAGCACATTTTGTCGTTACCTATTTGAGACTGAGCTACCAAAGTGGACTTGCGGTCACAAAGTGGGGAAAATTGAAGACCTAAAGCAGCCTCCTTGTCTCCCTGTAAACAACAATGTTTAATATTATAAGCATATATTTGATGGTGGGACAGAATGACAAAGGCATCTGAATATTCTTAGTATTTATTCAAGGTGACTTCATTTAATTTATATTCCTAAATAAAAACAAGTCAGAGACAAATCTTCAAATCTCCATATTTTGATTAAGAGTCTAAATTCTGACTTACTTTTGGCAACTTTTATGTAAAGAAGCTTAATGCAAGTTCTCCTCAAAAGCAAGGCATCTGCTAATGAGATTTAAAATATATGAAGTCCTTGTATTCACAATTTAGTTCTGCTGATCCAGATGTAATTGGACTAGAGATACTTAGACATGTTTGTAATAGTATGCCAAATGCTGAGTGTTTCCTTCTATTACACTGGTTCATCCAGCATGTAAAAATACTTCAATGGATTTATTCATGTCAAGTGTATGAACTGACTTGAACTTATTCTCACTAGCAGGCATGGCTCTCTGCTGCTGAAGCCACAAAAAAACACAAATTCAGCTTCATTACAAGGAAGATTTGTACAACCTACCTCAGAAATTTTTTCAGCACTTAGCAGATTAGAAGAGACTCTTTTGTTGCAACAGTCTTAACAGACAGGAAGGTGTATCTCCATTTTCAGCATGGCAGACCAACTGATTTGCAAAACCTCAAAAGAAAAGTCCCATGGCACAAAAAAAACCTCAAAAACTCCTAAAGAGACATCTTTCAAAGGAGGTTATAATTGGTGTTGCTGGACAAACCTGGCTGCCAGAAGCACTGACATTATAGATATAAGAAAATCTAGCCTTGCAAGTCAAATAAACTTATATATTTGTCATGCAGAGTGCTGTTAGATTATCATTCAGTGGGGAGCACTGCATGAACATACCATTCTCCCAAGGAAAAGTGGGGAAACATAAACTGATGGATGAAGGGGGCAGTATTAACCTTCCTTAGTCTTTTTATCACGACTCTGTGAAGTATATTTGGAAAAGGCTTAGAACCATAAAAGCAGTAAAACCAATCCAGCCACAGGAACAGATGCAATTCACAGATTGCATTTCATATGAAAGTGGAGAGCTTTATCACTAAGGCCATTAAATTTTATATTGAAGTGTTAATAATTTGAACTCAGAGTGTGGAAGAACACATGAACACTTGCTACTAGGAGCAGTGGGAGTGGCATCTCCATATAAATACAAGGGCCAGATTGTAATATCATATAAACTGGGGTAGTTCTGACTATTTCAGCCATGGCTGAATACAGGATTTCTAAAATAGTATTAATATTGCAATCTTCTCATCTAAAGGTATTTTAAAAAAGAAAATTCCACACTAATAATGGATGAGTTTGGATTTTTTTTTGTTTTCAAGTAGCTCTTTAATTACTTTGCAATATTACTTTGCAATAAACATAATATTAATTAATACTTAAGTGTCATTTCAATCTAAGACTACAGTAAATTGTAATAATGGACACAGCACTGATATTTAAATCAGTCATTAGAATTTAACAGGATTTAAAAACAAGATACAAATCAAACAGTAAAAAAATTCTTTGTCCAGTCCCTGGACTCTCTTTTCAACTTTCTTTTAATGTCTCTGGATCTGCTGAGACTGAGACTATAGTGCTATAGGCACTGTGGTACTTCTTTCAGTTACTGGAACTATGTATTTCTTTACTTTTAAGGATTTGAGATGGGTGGCTGTATTTCTATTTTAAACAAGTAACTCAGATTTTCCTTGATATTGCAATATACTTCCTGTAGCTGTTGCTATTAAACTGAAAGTGTTGTTGGGCTTTTTTTCCTGAAGTAAATACTGGCATATATTTTAACCATCAGCTGTAGTTAACAAAGTTTTTGTCAAGGTGGATGTTCATATTTTTGCTGGTGCTCACTATTTGAAAGCTGTCTGTGAAAGCATTGGATTTGCATGAGCTTCTTTCAGAATCTACTGCTATTCTCATAAGGCACAGAAGTAGTTAAATCTTTAAAGAAACAAAGAGGAGGAATTAAGGAGTTTCATATACATTTGGACTACTTCATCTTGGCTGGCATGGATTTGGAAATCCCAGAGATTTCTATCACACAGGCTCAGATGACCAGAGGATGCACAACAAGCCAGTGTATGCAGGAAGTAGGAGACCTACTGTGTCTGCACTGCTCAGTGCATTTATATATGTGCTGATATTTCAGCACACTTTAAAAGTGCTGGAACTACTCCACACACATTGTCCTTAGCAGTACACGGAAAGAATTCTGTTTCTGATACACTCCCCTGCAGCCTGGAAGACTTTGGTCTTTTATACTGCTGAGTTGCATACACGTAATTATTTTTACTTGCTATTGTTAAATGCCTTCTTGAGTGTTTGAGCAGCTTCTTTGGGATCCAGCTTTTCCTTCTAATGGATGGATAAAGGAATAACTAAAACATCAGCTGGTCCTGTACATTCAGTGACCAGTGTGGTATTGTTTACTGCTAATGCTACCTCCACTTAGCTGGACACATTGCCTCACTGTCCCAAGGGCCCTGTCTAGTTTATTTATCTGTGTCTAAAATGTTATTACAGCTGGTCATTTTATGACCTTTTTTCGTGGGCAATCTGCTCCTCCTTCTTGCTCTCAAGTTCAAAACCCTCAAAATTTGCCTTGACAGAAGCAGACACAAACTCATGACTGCTCATTTTTTCCACAAAACTCAATCCATTCATTATTTATATTAAGGCACCAGCTCTCCAGTCTGCCTCCCACTGCAAAGTCTAGAGTCAAGGATGCTCCCTTACTGAGAATTCATATGAAGAATCTCCAGGACCTGAATAGGAACCTTATACAGAAGATGGGTCTAACAGCCTCATGGTTTAATATACTTTTTTTTTTTATTCACTGGGCCCTTTTTCCAGTGTGACCCTTTTGATTTGAAAATGTCAACATATAGCAAAATTAAGACAATCAAGCTGAGCAAGACATACACTGTTTCCTAATCTGTATTAACTTTTTTTAAAATCTGTGCATAACTCTGGAAACTGTCATACCTAAACTGGACTTGGATTATCAGTTGTACTTTAGTAACTGTTAGGCTGACAATGTGCATGGTCACAAATATTGATTATGGGGAGAGCATTTTCCCTCTGGAGAAATGTTTTTTCTTTCGCCTGCTGAGGTGAGTCAAAAAATGACAGCTGTGACACAAATATCTACAGGGTTTTCTCTTGGAATTCAGTACCTCACAGAAATAAAAAGGCTTTCACAATGGTGTGTCTTCATTTTTGGTTTAGGGTATATGGTCACAGCATTCACAGGATGATACTGCCTAATCTCTGGCTTTGGATCAGGCTCTTATGAGAGCAACACCTTCAGATCTATGTGGCATATGCATGGCAAAAACTAGCAAGAAAAAGAAATAGAAGGACTTTCTGAAATGTGCAATGGAGACAACTTTTTGCCTTCTTTGCTGAACATGAATTCTTCCTATTTTCTCTCATCCTACCCTTCTGGTGCTTCTTTATAATTCAAAGCATATATAAATCTCTGTCTACAGAATGAAAACAGCTTGACAAGTTATATTATAATTGAAAGAAAAAAAAACCACTACAACACTCAGAATACTGATATCAGCTGAAATAGAGAGCTATAACCATTTTGTCTTATTCACACACATAGAAGTCGAATCAATGTCAGTGGTATGTATGAAGAATAAAGCATATATACTACTGACTATGCTTGTCAATCACAACCAACCTTGCTGGTAGACTTAAAATATTAAATCGTGTAACCATTGCTTCTTGAACTAGATTTATTAAAGGATTTTAAAAATGGCACCTGTCGAAAAAATTCTTCCATCAGGGCCATGGTCCACCGGTAGTGCAGTTCCCAGGATTTTGCTGGATGGCTTATGTCTGCTGCATGTAGAATCAAAGACATGGCTTTGGCTTTGTCTACCCTGTCAATTCAAGGACATGCTCCAATTATCTCAAAACAAAAGCAACTATTGAAATTCTTTTCTTGAATATGAGCTCATTGAAAGACTGCAGATAATGAACAGAATGGAAAATAACCTACCCCTGTGCCTGCTGTAGAGTGTGTCGCATTGTTTTAATTTGTTGGAAATGACCCGACATGTCTGTAGACAAGACCATCTCAATGACCAAGCTACGCAACTCCCTAAGAATAATTAAAAGCAAAATGACTGATTAAAATTCATTTATTCTATGTATGGTACATTTGTTTAAGCAGTATTTGTTAATTTATAACTTTCAAAACAACATCATGGGTTTTATTACGTTTTAAAAAGCGTTTAAATAAATTATTAACAACTCGAACACTGTATCCTAAAGGGATTCTGTGAAAGCAATGTACCTCAGAAAATGTACTCTGCAGTCATTATTTCAGAGTCACACTATTTTGTAAATCTTATTTCCTAGTGCATAAACTAATATTACATGCAATTCTCTCACCCATTATAAGTCATTCCTCATTTTTTCCAGCAGTAGAATATTCAAAAAACAAGTTGTTCTCTGGGTTTACCACCACACAACAGGATACATTTTTTACTGCCCTCATATTAGTCAAGAGTGTGCATAACACCAAGCCTAGGAGGAAGGCTGTAGTGGCTTGCTCTCAGAAGAGCAAGAGGTATTACATCTGAAATACTATCAACATTACACCAAGATATGATCATTATGATAAACTACCTTTCATTCCAAAAGCATTGTAATACCTATTTAATGAATCAGAACAAGTTTGGGATTAATAATTTATCTCTGTCTTGGTATTATGATTAGAGATGTTGGCTTGTCCAGCTTTCTATTTAATCAATATAAAACTAATAAAACATGAATAATGTAAGAAACTTTATTCTGATTGTAAACAGAAAATTCAATTAATTTTGTCAATAATAATTATTGACTTAGAAAATTCTGTCTCCTTGATGATCACATATAGGCCATGTAGGAGTCCAGTGGGTCCTTCTTTATATGCTTTTTAAATGGCCTAGGAGGACCAGTGGTGCTTATATGTATATGGGGAATTTACCACATTAAACCTTTCATTATGGACCATATATCTGCATGAGCACAACCGCAATCTTAAAGATGTCCAAGTATCAAATACAACAGTAAAATCCTACTTTAGTCATTCTCACTGATCTTTCATACTGTATTCATATATTTGATTTAAGTAAATCAAAAAACATGCAGGTCTTTTCAAAGGACTATGCTTTAAAGAGGTAATTTGCAGTTTTCTTTTGGGCTATTAGAATACTTTGTTATAAAGACTATCAAGACTTCTTTTGATCCAAATTAATTACATATTTAAGCAGATATTTATTGCTGATTTTTAGGTATATATTCCTGATTTGCTTTAATGTAACTGGATAAAGACTCAGTGTTCTCACTTCTACTCAATAGTATGCACTCATAGAAACTTGTGTTTAGAAAATGCCTTATCTGACCTCAAAATAAGATACTAATTATTTTACATCCCAACTGTTCGTCCTCCACATTGCTTGAAAGTGTACCCTTCAAAAACAGTCAAAACCATTAAAAAAATAAAAGCAAAACAAAAAACCAAACCAAACAAAAAAAAAACCAAAAAATACTCCAGCTAACACTACAAGAGGAGTGAGGGCTCTTCATTGTTAAACCCTGTTGTTTTTAAGATAATTATAGAGATAATTATCATTTCTCCTTTCCATGGGAGATTTTCTTAGGAACATTCAATGTCTGAACTTTTCAGAGTAATCTGAAAAAAGTTCACCCCTACTCACAAGATACCTCACCCCTACTAGGCAAGACGCACACAGTGAAGCAAAACCACACTTTCAGTTTATTTATATTGTCATGGCAGTGGAAAAAAAACCACTAATTCTTGCCTACAACATCTGGATAAAAATCAAACAGTATAGCACTGTCCTGTCACACACTCCTGAAGATTTCAGGCCACTAAAAATCTACTTAACTGCCAAAGAGAGACTCCTGCAGTTGTTAACTCCCTGTGCCCATATCCACCATAATAAGAGGTAGAAAATGGGAACCCAATTTGGAAATGGTAGGTAAAGCTCTACTGGAGCCACAAATACTTCATCAGAGGGTTAATCTTGGACTGATCCCATTACCAAATTGCTTCCCAGGGAAAAAAGACTGTCTCAACTTCCACATCGTGGGGGGGCTCAGCTGGTCTCAGAGGTAGCTCCTGGACAGAAATCTCTCCCAGCCCTCATTAGGCAGTCCCCAGCTACAAGCCTCAGGATAATACACATACCTGCTACCACCCAAAAAGACACATAGATGTTGTCATACTATGAAGGGAAGTGGTAACAATATTCATGTACAGCACATGGCAATCTTTCAGGCCCAGTATCAGAAGATTACTTTTGATGGGTTTTAGTCTACCATCTCCACCTTACTTAAGTAAATTGTCCTGTTCTGTGCTGGCATCCTTTCTCAACCCTCCCACAGTCACAAGTCCCACAGATAGGATACTGTAAAAAAACATAGATGCAAGACTATGTGAAAAAATTACATCAACAATGCTTTAATAAAGAGGCAAGGAGTGACACATGAACTTCTTGAAAAAGTAGTTAGCCAATAAATAGAAACTAGCTTTACCTGGATTTGTTCATGACAAAGACATTTAGTCAGCTGGAAACTAATCAAAAAATGCAGGAACAAACTAATATGAGCAAAAGCAAGGTGAGAAGTGAAGCCTCATGTTCAAGTTATAGGAATCCTTAGGCAGAAGAGTCTCAAGGGACTTTGTGAAAGAATGTTGTTCATTCCACATTAATACTGTTTTGTCTCTTTATTTTATTTATTTTTTTTAATTATCACTGAATGCTTTATGACTGGGATGGTTTGAGACATTAATACTGCCCCACCACCTGCAATGACATTATGCATGGAGTGCAGGAACCTGCTAAATCAAAGGAGAAAGGGCAACAAATGAGCATCCCTCTTTAGTTATTTAAGGGCACTAAGTGAAAGAAGCAAAACAATATCAAAGACTGGAACAAATTTTCAGAGTCAAGAAAAGAATGAAAAATTGCTATGAATGTCACATGCATTATCCACAAAGGACATCATCCTCAGAATGCTGGCAGTGTTCCCCAGCTCAGACCAGAAGTCTAAGTTTTAAACTTAATTGAAGCTGGCAGTTTATTAGCACATTTATCTTCTTAAAGTTAATATGTAGAAGAGAAAATAGAATACTATAAAGTAATTTCAGTCATTTTGCTTCATTTTGCTAGAATAATTAGCAGAACCTCAGTTTAAATAGTCAGCAGTGTTAAATTTTTGAAAAATGAAATTGCTGCAACTAAAGAAAATAGATATGACAGAAGTAAAGAAATTAATCAGTGCCAGGAAGTACATTGAAAAGTTGAACACATTATCATTTCAATTTACTGCCAACTTGATTTAGTGCAACCTTCCAAACTGTTTGTTTAACAGCATGAATTTCAGTATAGATCCAAGAAGCTCACTCCAGTAATAATAAGAAAATTTGAGAGTCTCTGTGAAGTGGCTACCAGATCCATCATTGCACCAATGAAATAAAGGGTAACAGGAATTTCTGGATATAAGTAGTGAATACCAGGAAACTGTCATTTCCATGGTTGACCCTCTAAATTGAAGTATCACACTGCAACAGGTTGTGCAGGTTGGCACAGACAGGCACTTTGGAATTTACTGCTTGCTTCAAAGAACAGAATGTAATTGCTGAGCTAAATGACGAAACACAGAACTGAATGTCCTAGTTAGATTCTTGAGCTTATTAGTCAATTCATACATTTCTTCTACATTTTACTGAATATACCCAAAAAGAGATGATAAATTCTAATTTTCTCTGGTTGCCAAATCTCATCAGCTTCAAACCGACTGCATATAGTAGAATCTGTGTACTCTATAAAAACAAAATTTGCAAAACTAAAGTAAGATATTCTAGGAAAACATAATCAGGTTACAGTAAGAAGAGATTGAAAGGGAAGAGTAAACAAGCCATTGTGTGATTGTGCAAGTCTAAAAGAATGTGGTAGTTTATAACAGGTTCAAAAACCACGGAGAAATTAAATGCAACACAAGTTAGATAAAATGGTCCACAATGGAACTGGACAAAAAGCTGTGGGAAGACCTGGCCAAACAATCTATGCAGAGAAGAGTGTGCTTCAGAAATGTGAAGAGAGCCTATCACATTCCCCTCCTTTCTTTTCTTTTGCAATCTAGCAGAGCAGTATATATGAACATCACAACCTGGAAATCACAGGTCCTTCTTTCCACTCACAAATATTTGGGTTTCATCCTGCTACTCTTTTCCTCAGTGGCATAACAAAAGGGAATGACAGGGATAAACTGGACTACAGATTTCTATCAGCTGGAGCCACTGTATGTTGCTGCAGGGATTCCCAGACTACACTGATTTATGGTGGTCTCCAGTGATGAAGAAGCCAGAACTAGGGATGAAAATAAGTGTCTTCAAGCCATCCTTGGAACACTCCTGGATTTAAATTCAGCTGAAGAATTTCAGCCTCTTCCTACTCAGAAGCATTCTCTGGTAGGATGCAATATGAAACAACACCACTTCAAAAAAACATACTCAAGGCAACATGTCTGAAGATTTGAAAATAATTTTTTTAAACTCTCCTAAATTACAGTTGTAAAAGACAGAATATGAGTTTCTGATGGCTGCATACTGGCACAATAATCTTCTCCATACTCAATAGCTAGGACAAGCAAAACTAGGGTCCCAGAGATCTTTAGGCTCCGAAACTATCAGGCCCAAAATAGTTTCAAGAGCAGCAAGGCTGGCTCTTGTTGGCATTGAAAATCTAGGTGTGTAGACAGTTATCAATGAAGTTTACAAAACCTTCTGATAACTAAATCTAAATGCGTATCCTCTGAGAAGAATTCTTTTAAGAGAACTAAAAATTGTATACTTCCTCTTTCACTTTGTATTAAATTAAAAAAAATTACAGATTTTTAAAATATTTTTTAAAACAGGCACAGAATAATAATTAATTGAAACTCAGAAGGGCCAGCAGACTCACATTCAATAAATGCTTTATTTAGGGGTTTTCTCATCATGCAAATAAGTAAAATAATGTAAATCTACCATGTAAAACTGTCCATCTGTAAATATACACCTCAGCAAAATATGATCAGATGTGCATATATACCTTCATAAATGTATAATTTTGTGAAAATACAAAAAAAGCAGAGTTTAGCTTTGTTATTCATGGTAGCATCATTCACAGTGGGAGACTTTCCCCTAGCAAACATATTTCTCTTCAGAGAACTTCAACTTCACTGTTCATCTGTCTGCAAGGGTTTTTTTTAGAGTCACTGAATAATATCTGTGTTTACAGAAACACACAGAAGAGTCATATTTTAAATACAATATGTATCCATAAACGATATACAAAGATAACATTTCCTTTTTAGTAACAGAGAGAGTCTTACTCTAACACTTGAATTTTAGCCGTATGGGTCTTGTTACTTGTAATATATTAATTATGATACTTATTCTTTCAGCTGGCCACATTTTCTTCAGGAATTACACTAAAATTAAGAAGAAAAAGAAAAATGCTCTGTAGCACTTCTGGGCCTTTATTATTTTTGGACTGTCCACACAATTCATTTTTTAATGCTTAACCAAGACGTGACTATGCTGAAATCCCAGGAGCAGCAGTGCTCAAGCTGGCAGCAGAGTGTGACTCTGCACTGTGATTTCAACCCACTGGTTATGCTGGACAAAGGCAACCCAGCTCAGGCAGCATTGTGGTTTTCCTAAAGAGCTATTTCACCTGAGACTCTGTCCACACACTCCAGCACTGCTCCTCATAAATGCACAGCCTCACTTGGAAAATTATACAGTCTCCCAAACTCTTCTTAACACCACATCAGCCTTCCCTAGGCTCTAAACATCCATCACTCTTTCCACTGTCAACTTCCTGTAATTTGAACTCTTAAAATAGACTCCACAGGGAAGGCCTGGTGGTTTTTATTATTTTTAAATACTGGAAGTAGTTTTTAATGTCACGGCAAGTCTTACCTCCAGTCATCTTTGTTTAGATTAGCCAGGATGTTCATCTCTTCTTCCTGCATGAGTCTGTAAGCAGCACTTACATGATGATTTTCAAGAACAGAACGATCGTTGTACAATATAGCAACATCTGACCTAGTGTGGGGGAAAAGAGGCAGATTTTCTAATAGTGTTCTGATGATGCCACTGGGAAAGGTAGGACTATGTGTTTTCTATGAGAAATATTGACTATATGTACATATATAGAGAAAGATATAGCAATGTTTCTTTGTTCCTACTGTATCAACTACTGATAAATTTCCCATCTTAAATGAATTAAACATTATCATTATACCATTGTATACACTGTTTGTGGGAAAGTCATATTTTAAAATGTGTGATCTTTTATTGATATGACCTAACTGGCAAAAACTCGGGAGATCTTTGAGCTTCTTGACTGCAGATAGGCTCATAGAGTATCAGAAATTCTCTAATTAGGCTACAAGAGTACAATTACACAATACAATCATTTAAAATGTGTTCACCAACAGTGGGGCTCCACACATAGCATAGGTATTAGAAGATACCCTCTCTGCTCTGAGAGATGTGCTTTGGCCAATGCTACTCATTATCAGAAGATGCTGGAAATAATAAGGTATTAAAAAGTTTCCATTTCATATGTTTTATACAGCCACTATCTTTTCTCAGAAAAACAGAGAAACCTTGATCACATCACAGTGGGATGGCAGAGATGCTAAGCTGCAATTTGGAAGCCCTCAGGTGCTTCCTAAAAACAGATTCATACCATAATGTTAGCACACTTAACAATATCCCTTCCTTCATAATCAAAGACTAATGTACAATTCCAAAATTACACTGAGATGTTCACAAGTTTTTATGTGGTGTGGATTTATCATACTTAGCTTCAAACATCATTAATTCTTGAGGAATTTGTTCCCCTGAGACTTGATCTGACTTGCTAGGCAATCAATCTCAGGAGTCACCTCTCTGCTGCAATTCTGTTCTGATAAAACTATTCCAGAATATTTCAATTTGGTCCAGCAACAAGTCTGTACTAGAAGAAAGGTGTGTTGATTTAGCAATGCAGCTTACTCTGATATTAATAAGCTAAATTCAACCTCTTGTTCTGTTGAGCAACAGTATATATTGCCATGTATGGGACCAAGGAATCTAAATAACTAAAATAGGATTGGAAATGTTATTTAGAGGAAACAAACCATAGCCAGCCTAAATAATCAATATGTTTACATCCATAATCTAACTAAAATCATGGGAAAATCTGTGTTATGTCAATCACATATGTTTATGAAACACACTTAGATCAACATAGCTACTTATGACTACGTTTAAGCAGTGCTAAGATTTGCTATGATTTTGGCAGCCATTCCATCCATTTTCCTCAGGCAAAAGATACTTGGAATCACAGTCTGGGATGCCACATCAGGGCCAAGATACACAAGGAGAGAAGAATGAGCTGTATCACATAACAAATACCTGTTTGCAAGTATGCCTGAGTAAAATTGAAAGGCTATCAACTTAATTAGTTTTCCACTCTTGCAGTACTTCATAGCAAAATATTAAGGACAAAAATAGAAAATTAATATAAACTTGGAACTACAAACTGAAGTTTATTTTTAGCCAGACTGTGCTGAAGGAGAAAAGAATTGTGTCCTTATTTTGGCTGCAAATCTAGCATTTATTATAATTGAAAGCCAAATCTTGGAGAAAAACTATGTTATATATTTCATTTAAATGCATCCATTGGACAATTGATCCATATAAGTGAGTGTAAGGATGCTTGTGTCCAAAGCAATAAATTTCTAACACGGAGCTGTTTTGTTAGAATACGCCAGCGCCATGCTGATTTTTTTTTAAAGAGCAGCTAAAGCAAACTCCTCAACTGAGGATACTAAAAAGAACATATAGCTCAGTGTAAGAGAAAAATAAGATGGTTTTTACTAGGTTAAGTATCAGATGTACCAAATTTCACCCAGTAATGGATTGGTCAGGGATTTTCCTTTGATAAGATGAAAATATCTTAAGGGAGAGAACTACATGCTGCTGTACAGGAGCAGCAGCTAGAATGACATGCTGCACCTGCAGGAGAACACAGCTAGCCTAATTTTCAAGCTGGATTCCTTTCTAGATTTCTTTCTCATATCTACTGCAGTTGCTTTCAAAACATTCTAGGAGATGGCTCATGGTAGGTATTTCTAAAGTTGTACTTGAAAGTTTCTCCCTCTGCACCAGGACCCTCTAAGTTTAGTACACAAAGTGAAACAAAATGTAAGCACATTGGTGCTTACATGACAAGTGATGAGGCATTTTTATGGGGATACAGTGGAAGAAGTTTTTTGAGTCAGTAGTATCAGAAATTTAGTGAACAATAGAGGAGTGAGGGGGTTTCAAGCACATGTTATGAATGTTCTGAACCTTTTCACATTTCTTCTTGACATATCTGCTCCAAAATGGAATTATTTCAGACAGTATGGAGCTATCTTATTACTTTTCCACAGTTTTTGACCATATGACTGATCCCATTAGCTGGACAGAAGTTGATGAAGCAATTTGTAAAACCAGGACTGACCTGGCTGCTTCCTGGCTTTATTAGTAAGAGTTATGAAACAGCTCAGCAGTGAACTGAATGAACTGCAAACTCCAGATATGACTCTGATGAGACCACATCACTTACCTTGTCTGAATATGAAAATTGTTTGTGGTCCCAGTGTGTTCATAGTCATGGACGGCAGCTGCAAAGATCATTGCTAAAATTTCCAGTTCTGTGAGCCAGTGCTGGTAAATGAAAAACAAATCATAGTCACACTTTCAATAATAGCATAACTCAGATTAAACCCTACAGTACTGAAAATGTTTTGCAATACCTTCAACTTAAATAAACTTTCCTCTTACTCCAGATAACTATATATCCATAACACTTCAGTACTGTACAATAAAAGAAGTCCTTGTATTTATGATTTCTCTGAGACCAAGTTAACATACTTATGGTCACTAGCAAAGTAAATATTGGCAGGCAAAAATGTAAGAAGTTATCAAAATAATGACACAGTTCACTTTGCAAGTCCTTTGAGTATCTACTCTGTCAGTTCACACGTGGCACTTGCCAAATTACAGTATATTAATCTAAAAAAAACCTTATATAAAGTTTAGGTTATAATTTGTCTTTTAGTAAACTATATATACAGTTAATTATAAATTGAAGGCACAAAATTAGCATTATCTATATTTTAGCAGTGTACATGGCACTAAAATTAGGCTCATGGGAGATTTTTCTGTTCTAAATTTTATCGTACTTTGTACTGATGAAAAAAAAAATTTAAAAAAGTACAGAAGGCTAGCATACAGTTACACAGAACAAAAGGTAATGTAGGTCATGTATACAAAATAATGTAGACCATGGAGTTTGAACCCTTTTATAACTCTTGCTAAATGAGGCTGTTCTGTATTGCACAGTTAGGAAAATAACCTCATGTTATCTTCTTTCAAGTTCTATTTCTTGAATGACAAGAAGTCCTTGAGGAGAAAACTTACTCCATCTAAAGATGGGGGCAGAAAAATCATATGATAATTAACCCCCACAGTCATAGGACTGATTAAGTCAAATGCTAGTCAAGCATTTCCACACATATGTCAGATGGTTTTGGTGTACAAGTAAGCTTCTGTACAAAAGGATGAAAGAATGATCTCAACTTCATGCACCCGAACGTGCACATATGAATGTGCATGTGTGTATGAATGGATATGAAATGCATAAGTTGCAAAATGTAGTAAAAGTTGCCTTCTTCTTCTTTCAAAGAGGAAGAAAGGAAAGAGTCAAGATTCATTAGCCACGTGAGAATAACTAAATAGGTCATTCAGTGACACAACAGGGCTGCTGAGGAACAAGTACTGGCTGTTGGTGAAGCAGTATAGGATTAGAAAGGTCACAGACAGAGGAATGAGAATGTACTGTAAGCAGTTCTAAAAATGGAAACAATGACCTTCATCATATTGTGTGTCACAAGAAACCAGGCCATGACCAGTCCTGGCTCTCACAATGCTTTTAACATACCAAACAGAAGAGAAACACAGAAAGTGTAACGAAAGCTAAACATAAACTTTTCTTTAAGATGCCTTTTCAAAGGTCAGCTTTTGTAGCAAATAAAGTAGTTGCTAGACGATGCATTCATAAGCAGAAGAACATTCCTCACAGACAGTATCTATGGGCTACACAGAGACTTCATACAGCAATAGAGAAGAGCAAGTACTCTACACACACTAGTATAGTCAAAATTGAGATCAGTAATCAAATCAGAGAACGACTTTAACTAAAGGATTTCTAAGGAAGTAGAAAAATACTCTTACAGAGGCAGTTAATAAGTGTGTTATAAAAGGGATAGGGGAAAACAAGTATCTGGGGGTCTGCAAGGCTGAGAAGAGCTGAAACATGCTTTCCTCTTGAAAGTTACTATGTCTTGTGGGTGTCATAGATAATATAAATTATGTCTTCTATGGAAGTATTATGTACTGCTGATATGTAAATAGATAGATTTCAACGTATGAGTTCTGTTTGAATTTTTTTTTTACAGTGATAGATTAAAAACTGAGTAAGAAATAAAGTCTCACAATGCACTTATTGGCAGTAAAGACATTTTTTCCTCTACTTTGAGCAATACAGGTACGTGGGAAGAGAAAAGGGATGGTGGGAAGATGATCGATGACTCAAAAGTTCTTTACAAGATGTATTCCTTGGGACTTGGATTCTTAAACCTTTATAAAGATGAGAACTTCCTAAACGCAAGCTTGAGTTATACATTTCAGTTGCATCATCTGGGATTTAGTCTCTTGGGAAGGTTAATAGACTGTCTGCCATCTGTGATATTTAACATTCTAACACATTGATCTGAGGTGGCTGGATCTTCTTTCCTAAGACAGACAGCAACTTTTGAAAAATATAATGATTATTTTATTTCTTTAACAGCAGCTCTGAATATGTCTTACTGTTCACCAGAATCTCTCTAGGGGCTTGTGGAGAAGCATAAGATCTGATTAGGCAATTTTTTTGGCAAAGGTGGAAATATGACTGGTTTCTAGCTTCCTATAAAAGGTACAAAACGTATGGCCTCAACAACAGGAATCATGCAAAAGATTTCCTCAACCCCAGCTTTTAGAAACATTTTATTCAGTATGTGTTTCAGAAATAAACAAGGAAGCTAGCAAATCTGCAAGACTTGGAGTCAGTACCAAGTCCTTAAGAAAAAATGAAAGCAGAAAAACATCAAATTGCAAACCAATCTGGAAAAAAAATAAAAACACAAACAAACAAAAAATCACAGGAATTTGATCTAGAATTGCATCATATTTACTCCAATCCAGGTATTAGAAATAGAGCAGAGTTTAAAAAAAGGATTACAGTAAACATGTCTGAAAACTATTGGCTTGAGAAGCAAACTCCAAATTGTTATTGAGTATGGTACTGGAGGGTTAACCAGGCAACAGGAAAAAAAATCCATCAAGTTAAATAGAACATTTTCATGATACTGATGCTTTCTCAAATTGCAAGTGACATTTGGGAGAGAAATACTTTGCAAGCTGCAGAATCACTAGGCCCTCTTTCAAACACTGATTTCCATAAATGTTCCTTCTGCCTGGCAAGTACATCTGTTTGAAGGCACTCTTGACTAAGTGGTGTCCTAGTTAGATTTCTTTCCAAGAACTTTCCAGTATCACAGCACCATAGAATCATAGAATGGCTAATGAATTAAATCTGGACTAGTTTAGCAGAAATATTTTGTAGCAGTGTTGCAAGATTTATGAGATTTTGCAACAGTAAAGCCTAAACTTTTTTGAAAATAGTTGTCAAAATCATGTGATTTGGACACATATGTCCAAATCATGTGATTAAGACAGTTAGAAGATTAAGATGCTAATGCTAAGGCAGTTAGAAGATTAAGATGCTAATACTGTAATACTCGTGCTGGAAAGGCCTGTCTCACCCTCATGTGCATGCACTGAAATATCAGATATTCAAATATGAAACAGATTTTTTATTTAGTGTTCAGAGATACACAAAGTGTCTTTCAAAGTGGTTTAAGCAATGGCTAACTGTCTCAAAATTATTAGTACATCTCTGGAAGTTGGAACTATGTCCTGGCATCACAAGGAGAATCTGAATGCTGTTTTTTTTTGAAGGGCGGAGGGGCAGATACAATGGGCCAGAGGGATGTTTATAATAAAACAAGAGGATTTTCCTCCTGGTAAGTTCCTGATCCAGCTGTATACTTGCAACAAGGACATGGATCATATAACTTAACTCTTGCAGTTAATCTAATGTCTTCAAGAATTTATCTTCACTAAAATATTATTTTGATAGTTGAATATTATATAAAACCACTTTGGTTTGGACTCCTCTTGGCAAGAGCTGTCTAGCCTCTGCTTCAGTCTGATATGGAAGTGCTTTCTCAAGAAAACTTCTCAATCTAAAAAGGAATCTTGTCTGGTAAAGACTCCAGGCTTCACTTAAGAAGTGGTATTAGAGTTAAAATATACCTTTAAACACTTACAAGCAACATACTCCCTTCAAACAGTAGAATAAAAACATGCAATGCCTTGGGACTTCTCCTTGCCCACCCTGAAACCAAGGGCATTTTAAGTGAGAAAAGGCTTAACATAAGTGATTGACTGTCATTTATTGTGTATATATAGGAGCAAAAAATCCAGAGTCAGTTCTAAACTTTTCCTTTCCAAAGACTTCTGGAATTGTTTCACAGCTCTGCAAACAGAAATCAGACACTATTTCTTCCCAGCTGTTTCATTTGTTTGTTTTTTGGTTCGTTGGGTTTTTTAAACAACTGTATTCACAGGGAAGACAAATTATCAAAAAGCCATTGACAGCAATCTCCATTTTCTTTCAGTCAGTATTTACTTTTGCCTAGTAAGCCAATAGTGAGGAGAATTCCACTGCTGGTATTAAATATAAGATAAATTTTAAGAAATAAAAATGCTTACACAGATTAATTTCTGTTCCCATATAATTAATTTAAAATATTGTGCTGTTTCAAGGCAAATGCCTGCCTACTATAGGCAGATAGAATATGCAAGAGCACTGCTAAAGAAGCTTAAAAACTGAAAGAAAGAGCAGTGTCAGAGTTTAAGGCAGGGCTTGATGGGGCCTTGAGCAGCCTGGTCTAGAGGAAAGTGTCCTTGCCTATGGCAGGGTGGCTGGAACTGATTTGTCTTTGAAGTCCCTTCCAACCCAAGCCATTCCATGATGATATAATTCTAAGCCTGCACTGATTCAGTACATCTTTCAACAGCCAGGACCTCTGCAGATACTAAAGCTTCCTTGCCTGATCACACCTCCCATACTGTGATGTGAAAGTAAAAATTCTCACCTGCCCACTCCTGCAAATCTATCTCATTAAATATGATATAAAATACCTAAATCCAGGCGATGAAAAGCAAAAAGGATTTAAGGATTTTTTTTTCCTCTTTCCCTCTGCATTGAGAGAAGTTCAGCCCAGAAGAACTGTTAAAATGAAATAAAGTTCACAGCCTGAACAGTAGCTCTTGAATCTCTCTGCAAAATTTGCAACTGAGCTTTTTCCGTTAGAAAAGAAACATGTACACATTTATTCAAAACAGCAGAGTCTGAGAAAAGAAATTGAATTTCACAATACTTCTTACCATGATGCCAGTGTGAATCATTATGTAATGCACAGTTTGAGTAACATCAGCTGCATGGATCAAATTGTGATAGGGATTTTTGTATTTGCTGTAACCAACTTCAAGAGCTTCAGCAAAAGAAATAAGATTTGGAACAGGGATCTACAGACAAGAAAACAGTAAAATAATTGGCTCTTTTCCTGCAACAGCTGCAAAGTCAAGCATGCAATAAATGAATCACAAATAATATACCATGGCATCTAGTGGGAAAACAATAAAAGAAAATTTAAAATGCAAAGGTCTGGTATCATACATACACCAGTGAGTCTCACACAACTTCTGTAGATGTTGTGTCTCTCTACATACACCACGCACAAGATACTCCAGAGCTACCAACCAAATGGTTTTCAAGGCATGTCTGTCTGCACCAGGGATGCAGAGGTTGCATGTATAATACAGGCATGAGAGATAGGAGTCTAACAATAGGATTATCTTCTTTTCTTCACCACTTTTACCCTGCTTGAGACAAGGTTTGCTTTAATGTCACAGTACAACTTTCCTTCCTCCAGACAATGTGTGAAGTACAGGTGTTATCTTGTCCCACTTATTTTTGCATTGTGCTGGTTTGGCAGGGACAGAGTTGATTTCCCTCATAGTAGCTGGTATGGCTCAATGTTTTGGATTTGAGCTGATAACTGCAGGATGTTTTAGTTGCTGCTGATCAGGCACTGCCCAGAGCCAAGGCCTTTTCTGCTGCCCATCCCACCCAGCAGCGGGCAGCCTGGGCTGCACAAGAAGGTGGAGAGGGGCACAGCTGGCACAGCTGGCCCTGCTGCCCCAGGGGTGCTGCTCCACACGGGAGCCTGGCTGGGCACTGCTGCCTGGGGACGGCCTGGGCAGCCCCCAGCTGCTGCTGCTGCCCAGCACCTGCTTCCATTGGCAGCCTTTCTTCTCGGGTCTGATTTCCCTCTTAAATATTAATTTTCTATATTATTATCACCATCATTATTAAACTGTACATATCTCAACCCACAAGTTTTCTCACTTTTACGCCTCCAATTCTCTTCCCCCCATCCTTCTGGGGAGAGGAGTGAGCGAGTGGCAGTGTGGTGCTTATTTGCTGCCTAGGGATAAACCACTTCATCCATTTCATGAAATTGCATATCCCTTAATAATTTCTTATTTATTTAAAAACCCTGCAACATAAGTATTTGGACTGAGAATGGGCTTAAATCCACTCTGCCAGTAGCATGTTGTACTTCATGTCTCTGTTATAATGGTGGTCCTGTTGTGGTTCTGACTTCAAGCAAATAAAGCCTGTTGGAAAAAGTTAAAATATTCAAGAAATTTCAGGGTGAGACAGCCTCTTCAAAAGGAACACAGAGTTTTTGCAGTGAAGAGATTTTGAAATTATAAAAAAAGTTTCATTTGGTACTGTAACAATAAATTTATCATTTTGAATATTTTTTTTTATCTCAGCCTTTCGAAGTTGGCTACAAGGACTCCATATTTTATTGAAAAAGCCCTACACCTTGGAAAAGCAATTTTTTTCTCTTTATATAACCCCCAGGTTTAGGAGAGGAAGGTTCAGCTGAAGCCCCTGCACAGTGGTGATCTATACAGCATGATCTAGATAAAGAAAAAAAGTATTTAGGACTAACTACAGTTTTCTCTCTTTTTAGTAATTTTTGAACACTGATTCAGACTTGCTGAGTAAATAGTTTGTATACATAATCTATTTATGTAATACAAATGACATGACAAAGGTCTACCTAGCTTTCCATTTTTTGGGTTGCAGAAAACTTTGCATGTTCTGGGTGAATTTTAATTTGGTAGAACTATTGGCATTTTACAATATTTCATTTGCCATATTCTTTGAAATTCTACACTGCATTGTACAATAAAAAGCATTTCAATGCTGGTTTTCTTGTATTTTAAATTTGACACATGTATTTTTGCATACATATTTTTATTTGTGGTTAGTTCCTGACCTTGAAACGGCTCAAAAGGTCATATCGGGTTAACAGCTCATACATCATAAATTTCAGACTGTGCTCTCCACTTGCTTCATTAAGGGCAAATACGTCAAAAGACCACTTATCAACATCCTGTAGACAAGGGAAAAGGAAAACAACAACAAAAATCATTACATTTCCATCCATTTGGCTAGTATCTAGAGGGAAGAGGGAGAGTTTGGTGGTTTTATTATCCAAATCTTTCAAAATCCTAATGTAGATAACACATTAATGGCAATATTAATGATGAAAACAATTAAACAATGTTCTCAGTTATGAATAAAATACTTGCAACATGACTGAGGCTACTTTGCATGCCAAATCAAAGGTCTTAAACTTCGAAGTTGAACTTTCTCAGTACAAATTGTCTATACAACTTCATGGAGCTACTCTGAATACTACCCTTCAAACAGGCTATTATGTAATGTCATTAACACTGATGTCATTAAACATAAAACAATTTGAGAAAAATATAATTGTTTGGCTTTCAGGGGAAAAGTAGAGGTACTTAATTCTCAAGAAATACTAGTTTGTAATTCCATTCATAGACATAAGAACTCAGCTTACTATAAAAGATCATCCTTTGGCTGAACTAAAGTAATACTTTAAATATACAGCAAATACTGTACTTGTTCCATAAGCTTCAGTTTCTTTTGTTAGCTCTATCCCAATACTATCTTCTTTTTCTCTCCTAAAAAGGAAACAAATGCTGCTGTCTGAGACGCTGGTTACGATACCACTGGGAGCTGATAAAACTGTGTTACATTTCTATAAGAACTTCTATACAAATTTCATTCTATTACTCTCATAAGATCTAAATGAGATCAGAATTAATCAGAATCATATGTTATTTTTTAATTTTTAACTGTTAGTTTCTCTGTACTTTGTGCTCAGTTCTGTAGTACTAACTACGGCTAGGGTACGTTCAGTAGAAAAATATTCATTTGACCTAAAAGTCACTAAAAGTAAGTGCAAATACATTCAATTTTCACAATAATTAAACTTCTTTCACCTTAAACGTGACTATCACTTCTGCTGGATAAGCCAAACCAACCATGCTTGAAGTTTTTCGGTACATCCTAAAAGAACAAATAAAATATTAAGAAATAGAACTTCTTTAAAAACATACTGGAACACTTTATCCTTTTTTATTTTTGCTTTCAGAATTTTTGAAATAACATTAATCTATTTAAGGGTCTGACCCCAAAGATTTATGTAATCTTTTATTAAGTTATGAGACAAACCTCTTTCCAAGTATATTACCCTTTAATATTAGAACAGTCTTTGATATGATTTAGTGTAGAAGTTACAAAGACATTGAGTTCATCCCCAGAATTTTCCAAGGCTTAGGAAATTTTACAGATTTAGAGGTTTCATCTGGAATTCTGTATAGGAAAATGGAGTGGCTGCAGAAAATGAAGCATAAGTTCAAAGTTTTGCTTCAGGTTCATCCCACCAGGATGGCAGACACTGTGGTTAAATGCAGTGCTTGCTGTAACAAGAAAACAAAGCTCTCACCTTTCTACAAAAATCCCAGCCTGTACAGCGTGCACAATGCTTCTGAATTTGGGCTTTTCCTCAGGTCTCCTCTTCACTATTCCCATTTCTCTTGTGAATGTAGAAGCTAACCAGTCCCGCACTTCCAGCGGGACCGAATCCGACTGGATGTCAGAGAGTTCATCTTCAGTGTCCAAAAGTTTCCTACAAAAAATTAATACAAGGTAACCAACAAGACCTCAGACCTAACAAGAGGAGTACTCACAGGTGAACAGCTAAAAAACTTGATTTAAGAGGAGCTGAGCTTGACTGTAGGACCAACCCAGCACATCACTAAATGTCTTCTCTGGCAGATGGACTGAGACCAAGGCTCCTCCGTGCACAGCAGATATCATCTCTCTGTCCCACTGCTCATGTTCCAGAAGGTAAAATACAATAAAATGAAACTTATTCAACTGAAGACAAGAAAAGATGTTTCTAGTAAGTTGTCAGAGCAGTGGTGGATTGAAGTGCAATCAATGAGCTGTAAAATCCCAAGAAGACCTCCAAAACAATAACACAGAATTGTCAGCAGCTGCCTATAGCAGCTGCTATAAACAAGTGCACCATTGGTCTACTGATCTGGCCTCAAACAGTACAAGAGTTTTGATACTCACATGCAAAAGTAAATTATGCTACATAGCAATGATGTGGTGCACACATGTCAGTGAACACCCTGTACACATGCTCATCCTGCTACTGCAGCACAATAAAAGCATTAAAGAGAATGAATTCCTTTATTGAAGAGGAATTAATTCCTTCTGTGTAGAGATCTGTATTCCTATTGAAGGCAGGATAGCAAAGCCATAGCACTAAAGATATTCTACAAGATTGGATTGCAGTCAGCTTTCACAATTGTTAGCAGTTCAAAAAGCTAGAAAAGTTATATATAGCTCTTGCAAAATAGAAGTATTAAAAAGAAATGTCACTTCAACAAAAGTGAATTAGAGGTCATCAGTTTACTTAAAAGAAACATTTAACTACTCTCTTTAAATAGACTCAACACTTCCATTCCACTCTTCTATAAATCTTTTTCTTGCAGTTATTTGCTGAGACTAGCCAAAGGTCAAAAACTACAAATTTGCTTTATTGCCTAAACTAAAATGTATGTTATAGTCCACTTAAATCCATACTAGTCTAACATTGTCATTAAATATTCCTGGAGAAATCAGTACATGTATATTTCTGAGGAATATTTGATATTTGATATGTTTTTAGTATAACAAGGAAAAAAAACTTATGAGTCCTAAAATATATTTTTGTAACTATTCCAACTTTTATTCAAATGAGATGCAAATATTCCTGCAATTAGAGGACCATGGGCATTAGGCTACCTCAGAGCTTGCAGCCAGGATATTCCACATCACCTGTGCAGCAGGAAGCAGGGTACTACATCTAAAGGGTTCTATGATCAGATGCAGATCTAAATCTGGGATCAAGCCCTGAGCCACTGGAGTACAAATTAAGACTAGCAAGACACTCTGCAGTCTCTCTAATCTTTTTAACCATTCATTTGTAAAGCAGGAGGACTATTCAGTCTGTAAATGACAGTAAGCAGGTGTTACTTCATGAAGAGGGAACAGAGAAAGTAGTATTTGAAATAAGTGTTCATTTATCTGTAATTTTCATGAGGCCACTTCTCTCTGATGAGAGATAGCTGAACAATTTGCTAGGGAGGAGAGAGTTTCAGTGACTCTGCTGCTAACTTAAATATCTAGAAAAGAAACTGCAACATAGAATTTGTAGGCACAAAATCTTACAGATCCCTCATCACATTAGATCAATAACTTCTCAAAAAGGATTAGCTTCTTTCAGGTTCCTAATTGAAACAACATTTAAGGAGAGAAAACAAAGGCTAGTCATTCATCTCACTCTAACCCATTCTAGAATTCTATGCCTTTAAAACAAAACAAAAAATAGGATGAAGATCAAATAAAAGCAAATGACAAGTTCAAAACAAAGGCACACATTCAAACCACTGAACTTCCTATGAAATATTGCAGGGGTTTTTGCAAGATTTTGAAATCTAAGTTGTAATTATAAATTTCAAAATTTAATTTGCAAGTTGTAATATAAATGTGTGACATTTCAAAACATATAAACTGCCACACAGGTTCAAAATTGTCATTGGAAAAATTAATGGACACTGTACTGTCTATATATAATGTGACTATAGCTGTCAAACACAAGGGTACAGCCTTCAACTTAGCAAGTATTTGGAATGAAGTGACTACAAGGCCCAGAGCCTCATCCTCCAAATCAACCCACCTGAAGATCAGAGATTGTGGGCATTTTAAAGCTAGGTAGCTGTTCCACAATCAGTCTCAAGTAAAACACTACTGAGATAAATTTCATTCAACCAGGAGGCATGAACTCAAATATCCCAATTGAATTACATAAATATACCAATAGATGCCAAGGCACACACTTCAATTTTTCTTCCATAAAGCAAAGGAACACCCAAAAATGCTAAAAAACAAAACAACAAAAAGAGCTCTACCAAAATGTGCCACTGAAAATACTTTTTTTTTCAACACATAATCAGAATTTCAGGGTTACATACACTTATTTTGCTCATATATCATCAGCCTGTTAAGTAGATGCAATACGAGGAAGAGATATGCGTGGGAAGGAGAGGGGGAGGCTTGGGTTATTTAATTCTATTCATTCCATGAGTAGAACTTTCATTGACAGTTGTGGGAATAAGTAAGACATGGCCCTTGGCATTTCAGCTTAGCAATCAATTAATGCTGCAGTCATAGTAACTAATAACCTGATCTTCTTGTCGCAGTACTGTGTTTTTTGCCAAGAAAAATTTTTCAAAATTTAAGTAGTGATAATTTCTAGCTCTCTTTTCATTTAATCAGAATTTTAAATATAGTAATGCACTAGTCAGAAGTGTATTTCTTTTCCCTTAGGAATATATCAGATGTACTATGGAGGAGAAGAAAGAAAAGAAAATGAAAAAAAATTAAAATTAGATAATGGCTATGGGGAAAAAATTTCCATCTTTGTTGATCAGTCATGCTGCCTTACAGAGGTAGTGGAAGATTTCCAGAGAAGAGGTGTAGAAGGTGGTTCTAGCTCTTTGCCAATTAGTGAATTAATCAAGCCTTTAAGAGTGAATTAAAGTCCTCTCCTAGGTCTAGAATGCAGAAGAATTTACAGTCTAAATAGTCAGTTCACATTTAATCAATTATTTAGTTCTGTTATCTCCCTATCTTCCTGAATAAGCATGAATCAATATATTCAATCAATATTTCCATCCTCTATAGTCCATTACAACTACCACTTACATCCACTAAAAGGTTCTCTTGACTCCCAAAAAGGATAAACAAACTGCAAAAATGAATTAGGGGCATTTTTGGTACATAAAGGTCCTTCCAAAGGAAATCATGGTTTTACTAACATGCTGTACTCATAAAATTAGCACGTTCTTAGAAAAATTGTGCACATATGAAGAATTAACAATTAACTAAAATAAACAGAATAAATGCCAGAATTACAACAGAAGAGAAGCAATGTACAAAGGACCACTGTTACTGAAATTTTCACTTGTTGATATGTACTGCCTATTCAGAAATGCAGAGGTATATACCAAAGGCTAACAACAATATTAAGGTTTGGCTCAGGATGCTCACGATTAAAAAATATAATTTTTCAGAGTGCAGATGTGAGCCAGTGTCTTTTCTCTTTCCTTTCCTTTCTCTTTAATATAGTTATGGGAGTTCTATAGGGCAAGGACTAATTCAGGGCATGATTTGAAGATAAAGTGAAGTAACAGAAAAAGCTTTGAAACAGAAATATTCAGTAACTTTGGAAAAGGGATGCTGGCCATTTTTTAAATACCCTAACTGAACTGAGAAGCTTAGTCAGAATTTAATAGCTTTTCAGTGATTTTAAATGCTGCTTTTTTTTTTAATACAACTTGAATGATCTTATAAGTTTTCTTCTCAGAAAAAAAAAAAAAACACAAAAGAAAAAAAACCCCAAAAGCAAACCAGCTTAGTACAAAAGGTTTCAAAGGCTTATTTTAAGCTTTTTAAAAGGTGTAGCATACTGAATTAATCTCAACACAATAAGCTTTTTCTCAATAGTAGCTTTTGCAAAAGTATCAATTGTAGATTCCCTTAGTGGATAAACTGAATGATTTACTTCAAATGGTACATTTCTTTTTTCAGGCAAAGTACATTTAACCATGGGTTGGCTATGGAGGACAACAATACATGCTCGGCAACCTTGACTGAATCTTCAAGATTAAAATTTAACTTCATGCTTAAATAATTGCCTCTTCAAATATCTCCCCAGCTAGGCCAGCTGAGAGAGGAATCACAGACCATATTTTTCATCTGGTAAATAATTACCAAATAGAGCAGCCCATTCCACCTGTTCTATCCTTGGCAGATTATGTTTTTTAATATTCATAGATTTTTCCCAAAAAGGTAATTTTCAGGAGAAACATGTTCTAGATCGTTCAAAATAAATTATATCATTGACTGAATGCCCTACTCTTCTGTGAATGAAACATTCACCTTCATGTATAAATGAGCAAATTAATCTGTCTTTTCAGATTGAAAGATTGAGGATAAATGTTTTTAATAGATTTTAAAAATATGTACACCTCTTTGATGTAAGAAAATTTAAGTTTCTCCACCTTGCACCATCAAAGACATTTTGCTGGTGTGACCACCACTGCTGGTGTCCCTGAATAGCTATTGGTGTCTGAATTGGCACAATTCCTTCCATAACCAGAGCCTTACAGCCAGTGAAACCCTGTGACTCACAGTCAGCTCCATCTGGTGTGCTAGAGGTGAGAACAGAGTGCCAGTGGTCCTGCAATGTCAAGGAACAGTTTCCTGCTGTGAGATGCTCAGCAGCAACTTATGGAGTGCTAGATCAGAGCCTTACAATGCTGACATTAAAATACAGCTCGTGAGAATTCTATATTATAAGAAACATAAAATGTGGGTCCTTCACTAGCTTTGGCTCTCATTTAAAACAGGAAGCTCCTAAACATATACTGACAGCTGGAAGAGTGTGAAAGAAAGTACAGATTTACCAAGTAAGTATCATCCCAGTTTATTCTTTTTTGAGTTATTAATTCCTAGCCCAAGATATAGCAGCTGCCACAGACCTGAATTCTGTTGCAGCACTGAAAAACTTGAAAATACAAGGGAACAGCCTTCTCCAGCTTGCAAACTGTGTACTGAAAGCTGCCCAAGGACAAGCTATACTGACCATTCTTCACCTCAAAATCTTCAGGAATCAGGAGAGTTTAATTTAGTTGTTGGGCTGTTGCTAAGCTCCATTCCCACTTCCACAACACAGAGCTCTGGGAGCACCAGGATCCACTTGAGCATTTGGTTCCTTTCTGCTTCCTTGGACCCCACATGGCAAAGATACACACACACATCTTCCTGTCACAGATATTTCTGTGGTGTGAAGGGTATTTCTGTATTGAAGGGTACCCCAGACTTTTGGTGAGACAAAATAACGAAACTCTTCATCTTGCAATTTAAATATATTTCCTTTTTGCCCAAAATTTGAGGATGTGTTTGTCCCCATCTAAGTTCCATAACCACAGAAATATTTGGAGCATTGCTGGAGTAATACGCTGGAAATTCAGTTCAGTCCAAGGTGTTTATTGCAACAGCAGTCACAAAGCCCAGGTAAAATTACCTGTTTTTTAGCTAACACTAATCACAATGTGCACTTTTTTCCTAAATAAGAACTTTTTATCAAGAACTGTGTCTGCCATTGTAGTGTCATTGAAACATTATTTCCAGACCTCTCAGGCGAAAATATATTGCTATAATGTCACCCTTTATGATGTTACCTTTTTCTTAATGAATCTGTATTTGTTATTATGCCCTGCTGAATCAAAGATGCTAAAAAATCCTGCCAGCTATACAATAAAGAGCTATCTCATGCATTAGAGAATTGCAGTCTTTTCTAAGTCAAAAGTTCTCAAGTAATTAAAGCCTTATTAAAAGGGCATTATATAGTCTGAAACAAACATAAACCCTGTATGGAACTGTAACTGCACAGATAAATATCCTCCTGAAATCAAGTATATTTTCTAACATACTAAGACATATAAAAATAAAATATAATCAGAATAAACTATCCTGATTTTATGCAGAACAGCATAAAAGTAGTCTCCACAATAAGGATTTATTATTATTACTATTAATATTATTATTATTTAGCTTTGGAATACATTTTTTTCCTTTCATCTTGTAATTATTATCTAGATTTTATTTTACTTATTTTCTTTTCAGTTAGCATGAATGAAGAGCTGCATTTACAAGGAATGGAACAGCTGTCATGACTGAATTATCAGGCTGTATTTATTTCCTGTTTGACTCTAAATATCCTTCTTCCATTGCCTTGAGCCAAGTGGCAGGTACTAATGGAGAAAATTCTGCAAGATTTGTCAGAATTATTTATAATATCATTAAGTTTGAACTTCTTCCGCAGAGCAAATCTGCTGAGGGGCTGGAACTGTGAGAGTCTCCTGGTTATTTTCAGCCTGATGATGAACCTCAGTTTCAGTCACCAGAGTGCTTGATCTCTTTCAAGAATTTGGTACAGCAATGACAGATGCAGCAGTTGGAAAAGGATCTTGTTAAACAAGCTAATTGAGTGACTTGGGGCCACAGATAATGGAGCTCATAGGAAAGCAGCACTTACTTAATTCCTGATGTCTGGGCTTTCCAACTTCCCATCAGCTCAGAACCTTTTACAGAGATATTGACAGTCACTGCCCCAAACCAATTTTTCCCTATTTTAGAAGGTTATCCCTAGTGCCTATCCCTGTTTCAAAGAAGACTACTCTCAAAACATCATAAAAAAAACCTGTTGTGTTGTTTCTCTGCTTTTGCCCTAACCCAGCTCCACAGAGTTTTAGAAAGCTCAATAATGGAAACGAGTATTGGCAAATAGTTATAAAAATTCTCAGATAAATGGCTATTGTGTAGAGAAACACAGAAGCAGACAAAGGGAAAGTCAGAGGACCTGAAAAAAATAGTTCATCCTCTGCCAGATTCTGTGAATTCTACAGCTATTTGCATCTGATTGTTGCACTTTAAATAAAGATTCAATATACCATCAACACACATGCTTGAATGTCCTTCCATGTGCACACACAACTTTAAAATATGATAAGAGGCTTTTCAAGAAACTCAAATGAAGTAACAGCATATGGGGGGGTGGGAAATGGGTATCTTCTACTGGAAGAAATTGGAACAGCTCACTGAAAAAACCCTCAGGCTTATAAAGAGAAAAGCAGTTTTGCCAGAATAATGCCAGAGATTTATTATTTAAGTAGTGGTGGTTTCCTGGAGCTGTGGAACAGACAAGGTTCTTCTGTGATCTTTGGCTACATTACTGACCAAGATCTGTGAGATATGTCACACTTGGATCTCCTTATTGACCTTAGTTTTAACTTTTCTTTTTGCTTTTTTCTTCTCTGTGTCTGTGAAGAATTGCACAGACACAGCAATACATGAGGGACCACTATCAAGAGCATTTCATCATCCTGTTTCATAGCATATATATCAGAACAGAAAGATGAGTTAAGAGGATTCAAGTGACAAAGTCTCTGTTTATTGCTATTCCTGTCTATAGGGATATTTAAATGACCTTTCCCTCAGGTTGATATTGAGGTCTGCTGCCCAGAAAAGTGGGGAAGAGAACACCACAAACAGGATGCAATTTTAGATTGCTGGTGGAAGCTGAGGTCTTCGTCTGTTTGGATACTTCAGCATTGGGTCAGTAAATTCATCAGGACAAAATCCAGGGATCAATACTGGTCTTAAAACAGAAATCCATGGGTATTTTCACATGAGGTGCAGCCATTGACTGAACAGCAATTCATATGTAAGAAACTTACTGAAGATATTTGAACTTTGTGATGTACAAAATTTCATGTTCAGGCTCAGCAGGAACAGACCCGTTTGCTTATGATCTAAACTATTATTTCTAATCTACTAATGAGTGCAATTAACTCAGTTCCAGACTCCTACAGAAGTAACTCTGTGCAAGACAAAGACAAAGAACCTGTATTCTTTGGTGGGAACAAGGACAAATGCAACCACACAAGCTAACTCAGCCTCCATTTGACTCAGCGATCCACTGCTTTGTTCCTTAAGGATTGGCTTCCCAGGAGCTCCAGAGACTCTTTGTGTGCTTACATTTTTGAGTAGACTTAGATTACTGAGTAATGGCCATGCTATTTAAAACATAATTATCTTTGCACTTTTCCATGGAAAAGAGTCTACTATGAAAGTACCAATGGCAACTATAGCGTTTCCCAGCCAATTTGCAATTGTGAGTAAATTACAAATTTTACAGATTACCATTTACAGATGTTTTTAATGGGGAATTGTCAAAATTTAAAATAGACTTATACATAACATTCTCCAACTAAAATGTGGAGGGTCAGTCTACATTATTAAGATAAAATTACAGCAAAGACCACTAGGTTAAAAAACTCATCATACTGATTCTGAACTTCATGGGGACTACATTAGTCCAAGGAAGAGAAATTAAAATGAAAATCGAATACTGCAAACCAACAGGAACAATATAGAGGTAAAATAGTGAAGTACAAACCACTAAAATTAAAAGAATAAAAGTAGAAAATTAGGTTTCATTATAGTCTCACTTTTAACTATTATTTAGAGCAGAATTTGATTTATATGCTTACATATATACTTCACAAATACAGATATAGGTACAGAAAGATATACATAAAATGTATGCTTAAGGCACATCTATATACAGAATGCTACTAAAATCTGGTAGGTCCACAAACTCTCAGGTTTCTTTGGTGAACACAAGTATTCAATAAATAAGAGCAAAACAAGATACCTGTCTCAAGTATATCCTGACTTAGTATAGTGAAAAGTCAGAATTTTCTGTAAAATACTGGATGCAATAAATAAATGTAATTAAACATCATTGTGCAGAGAGCTCCAGAAGAGAAAAATCTTTATTGATACACTGAAGTAGAATTTTTGAAAATAGTCACCATTATGAGGACACAGTGGTCCTAGAATTAAGAAAATAACCAGAGGACTATGAAAATCTTCCCAATCACTATAAAATTATATGTGTTTGTTTTCTTTTGGGTATTTTAATAATCTTGCTGTCAAATTCTATGAGGGCAATTAGCTAATTTAAAGATTTGCTTACAGCAAAAGCAATGCACCTGTTGCTGCCAGAGCCTAAGTATTTTCAGTGGTAGCTGTTTTCTCTGTGCATAAAATGCCTGTTATTTGTCTTGATATTCCCACACAGAGCCAGAAAGACTGTATTCCTCATTGTGACACTACTGTTCATTTCCACAGAAGCTGCCTCAGTTTAGAAACTAAGTAAATCTTAATTTATTTTCCCAGTCCTGGCACTACCACTCAGAAAGAGCCATGAATACTACACCCATTTAATCCCAGTGTTTGGGAGGTGTATGGAGGAATAACCAGTGGTTTTTCTCTGAAGCAGGACTTCAAGGACTGTATCAAACACTGTGTCAGATTTGCAAGGGGAGGGCACACACCACGGAGAGAGAGGTAGCCCATGAAATAATTCTCAAATATAAAACTGAGACATACATTGCACGCCCCAGCACTCCCGAGGAAATCTGGGCAGAAATCTTTCCAAGACCATTCTGCTTAGAAAAAACATAGAAAGGCCATCATGCAGAAAGAAAACCAGTAAATTAGCTAGCTAATTTCAATACAGTCCGTGTCTTAAAACTCTTTCATGAAGCCAAATACTTAGAACTTCTATTTTACTTGGAGTTAACCCACATGATTGCCAATAATACTGCCAACAATAAAAAGAAACTAAGCATCAAACATTATAAAATAAATCACAGCTTTTCATTCCATTGTGTATTTACTGACCAGCTATTCTGACTCATTTCTGAGAGCATTTCTTTCCAGACAACAGTTACATCTGACCTTTGGAATCTTACTTGTCTTAACTTTGTCATAAAAGACCCAAGAGCCACAATGCTTCTTCTGATGTGCACAGACCTTCAGCTCCTGTCAGTGACTATTGCATGCAAAGACCCAATTTCTAAAATACAGTTGGCAACATTCTTTCCATTTTGTTTTCCCCTCAGACTTACCTGGTTTCGTCAATATAAACTGCCTCCAGCACAGATGCTGCATATTCAATATTCTTTTTTAAGTCCACCACATTAATGTCACCCTTTTCCAGCTGCTTTACCAAGCATCTTAATCTGTGAAAAAAAAAATAAAAACATCAGTGTGATAATTCTAGCAAATTTAATTACTACATTATCTAATTGAAACATTGGAACAAACAAAACAATGTAGAGCCAAGGACCATCACTCCATCTCTTGTCTTGGTTTAAGAAAATCTAGCTTTAGAATGCACTTAACACAGACTGGTTTTATGTTTTGATAGCTTGCTAAATTCATAGGGTGTACTAAAAAATACATTATACATTCCAGAAAGTCAGAGAGGACATTTTAACCATCATCAAAGTGATTTCCTATTGATTTGCAACATAACCATTATGCCTCAGTCCCTAATTTAAAAAAAATTAATAAAAATTACTTTTGTGTGTTATCTTACTATAATTTTTCAATTTTTAGGTGGTTAATTATATTTTTATAACCACAGTGTACTGATTTTGCTTCACTTAAATATCTTTAATTTTTATTTAGGCCTCCAGTATGTTTTTGCTGCAGAATTTGCATTCTTACTAGTTTAAGATAATATAGAAGTCTGTTGTGTCTGTGTTTATAATAAATTCATCATTATACCAGAGGAAAGGTAGTGCCCATGGCAGTAGAAAAATCCAAATATTCCCAAGTGTGCTTTAAACTTTCAGTTTTGAGGACTTTGTTTTACAGTACAAACTTGGATACGCCCAATGGGGATTTTGTAATGCATCAACTCATGTCTCAGCAGCAATACACTTCCACAGATACACTCCTTGAATACTAGATTTTTCCTAAACTCTGCTGACAAGAACACTTCTGACACTGCTCAATTTAACCATACAGAGTAGATAAAGCACTGGAGTGAAATTAAAACCTTATCAGTAAAATTGCAGAGGTGTGACTAAATGGATGCTTAAAGCATAGGTATTTTCCTTCTTTCTGTGCTCTATCTTGGAGTAGAAGTAGTCTGTGGTTTTGTATCAAGTAAGATAAAGATTTCTGTAACTAAGGCTATATCATAATTTTTACATAACTTCCATTAAATAATCTTCTTTATGTGCAGGAAAAGTTGTGAAATGAGCATTTAGATAAAAAGTGCAGTGAAACTGATTCAGCATTAAGACAACTACTTTCAGAAAAAGATCATATGTATGACATGCACCAGCATACACAAAATATGCAACTATTACATGAAGAGAAGGCTGAAGGGACACCTCACTGCAGTTACAACTTCCTCATGACAGAAAGGGGAGGGGCAGGCACTGATCTCCTCTGTGATGACAGGGACAGGACCCAAGGGAATGGCCTGAAGTTGTGTCAGGGGAGGTTTAGGTTGAATATCAGATAAAGATTCTTAAACCAGAGAGTATTCGGGCACTGGAATGGGAATGGCCCAGGGAAATAGTCCCAGCACCAAGGCTGGCAGAGTTCAAGTGTTTGGACAACACTCTCAGGCACATGGCATGACTTGGGGATATCCTGTGCAGGGCCATGAGTTGGACTCAATACCCCTTATGTGTCCCTTCCAACACACCTAACTCTGTGATTCTGTGATAATAATATATTTATTACATATATATACTATATATTATTTTTCTGGTGTGCATACAATATTTGATTGGACCTAATTAAAATTTATAAATAACAAAATTACAGTGATATTTGAAAAAAATTCATAAACTTGGAAAGTACTGTTCTATCATAAACCCATTTTCATGTTTTTCTACATATTTCTTTGGCCTAAGTACTATTATGTTCAAGTGTGTAAAGATAATTTTAGCAAATGGGGTTTTAAGACCAACCTCCTCAGTTCTCTAAAGCCTTAATTCAATTCAAATTAGCCTAGCACATGCAACAAATAAGGCTCTTAGCAACCATATTTACCTGGCATTTTACAAGTGCATTGCATATTAATGGAATAGAAAACGTAGCGTTAAAAAATTTTCTCAGAGAAATTAAGTGGGCAGATGAAATACTCTGGGAGCTCATCTCCTACACAGAAATAAGCATACATAACTTCTTCCACTTCAGAGGTACCTGTAGGCAGAAGAAGGCTGTTCACAGACATCTCCCAGAAGCCAACACACACATCTCCTGGGGTTTGTGCTCCTTGCTGCTGCACACAAACACACACACAGCCCCTCCTAAGCACCACTGCCAAAATGCCCAGGTGGGTCTGGCAGCATCACTGCCACTGCTTGCAGATAGCTGTAGGGTGTTTCTGTCACTTCCACTGCTCTCTCCATATTTTACTGAGCACATCTCTGAATCACACGTTCCAAAGTGGGAGCATAAATAAAATTGAAAACTTGTTTTCAATATACAGAAATAAATTTGTAACACTGAACAGCAGGGGACCAGGCTCTGGAAGAACAACATCAGCTTAAAACAGATTAAAATCCTCCCATTTCCAGTGCTTCCTCATTATCTGGGGCAATAGATCAGATGACAGGTATTTGGAATATTTTTTATGCTTGTAGGTGGAAATGAGTCCCTGGGGGAGCCTTTAAGCCACAATGATCTTGCAATATCTCACTGCATAGTCAACAGATGTAACAGTCAACAGATGTAACTAGCCCTGTGGGTATAGTTCAAATTCTAGGACGGATGCAGAACACAGTAACAGACCAGATGATTTAGAAACACTGCACAGGCAAATTTAAAGTGATTCAGAAGATATTGCAAATTCACAGAAAGATAGAAGTGACCTTCTCTCATGCATCACTCTTTGTGAAGATGTCCTCAGGAGTCCTTAGTTGACCCAGTGCAGATCTATCATAGAATCAAGGGATAATTTGGTTGGAAGGGACCTCCACAAGCTCTTGTTCTATATAGAGCTAATCTCAAAGATAGGTATAACTTCAAAGTTTGATAAAATTACTCACAGGCTTTTCTGCTCAAACCTTGAATGCATGGAAAAAACAGTTTAAAGGGTCAATCAGCCTCATTGATGAACCCTGGTGCATTGTGTTTTCACAACACCTAAGTGGAATGTGCTTAGTGGCAACCTGCATGCCCAAACTTTGCTGTGCAGTTCCAAGAAGAAACTGTCTCTGTCTACGGCAGAACTTCCCACTGGGAAGCTGGACATAGCAATAAAATCCTTCCATTTTGTCACAGATCAGACACTTGTCATGTGACACTAATGAAGTCTGCCCCAGATGTTGGAAAACCTGACTTCCAACACAGCAAAATTAAATGGGTTATAGCAGTATATGAATGGTCTGAACATACTTAATGTCTTCTGCATTAAAATGAATAGCCACAGAGCTTAGGAACTGACATTTCAGTAATGAAACTAATAATTTAGCTAAGAAGAAACATCAGTTTATGAGACTAAGCAACAAGTGCTGACACACCCATAGTCCCCCATTCCACAAGACAAAGAAACTTGTGAAAAGAACAAGGAAGGTTAATTTAAGAATAATTACTTCTCCAGCTGTACTGGGAGGATTTTTATTTGTTTGTTTTCTTTTAATTGTCATAAATTGAAAATGAACATTAGAAATACTATTTGAAAACCTGAAGTGTTACTTCAAACTGGAAGTAATTGTATTACCCAACCTATGAACTCTGCTACTAAGAAATAATAGACTGCAAAGAGAAAAAACTGGAGGAGCTATTTTGTAAAAGAGAAAAAATTACTATTTGAAATGGGTTAAGATGCAAAGAAAATTTTATGCAGAACTAATGTGATAAAAAAACATGAAAAAAAAGATTATGTATCTCAGGACACCTGAAAACTGCATTATAAAACTAGCAGCCCCAGTTTGTAAGGGAGAAAGAGACATCTGCAATTAATAGAGGGAGTGGGTGGAGAACCATCTTCTGTCATCTTGGGTAAACATCATTAACAGCGCTGTGGGATTAAATGCTCTTGTGGACAATCCAAATGCACTCTGCTCCATCTCTCTTCAATAAAATGTCTGTGATGTTACTGGGGCCCATGTCCTCACCTCTCTGTGCAGCTGATGCCACTGTCCAGCTGTGGGCAAAAATCCTTGAGGCCCACCCAGCAACACAGGAAAATCAGAGGAAGCAAGGATTTTACTGGGAGATGAAGAAGCATTTTTTCATTAACAATATCAAAACCACAACTCACTTGTTTCCAACTTGCCCACTAAAATTTTCCTATGTTTGAATTTAAGTTTTGTTAAACCTACTGTAGTTTTCTGGGGTTATATCAAATTAACTGAGGATAGATTTTGTGATGTTATGATATTTCAAAAAGCTTCCTATGACAGTTTCAGTAACTACAAAAAGGAAAAAGAAGAAAAATTTTAAAAAGGTAAGGAATCAGTGATCAAATATGACTTTTTGCAATGTCCTCATGAGAAAGTCTTCTCTTCTATGGAACCAAGGAAAGTGCAATGAGAGATGTTTAAATAACTAAATAACTGTCCTAAACACAGGCCAAAGTGCTAACAAAGAAAGGGGTAAGGATGGCATTATTTAAGAAGGGAGATTTTAAAGTAGAGAGACAGACAAGTTGGAAAATTTCAATTTCAGATTAAATTTTTAAACTGCCACTCCTATTTCCAAGATAAAATAAATTGCTAGTAATAACTGAGAATAAATCAATGTTAAAGGTCCAGCTTAGTAGTCTTTAAGAACCAGAAGAAGAAAATTCAGCCTGGAGTTAACTTCTGAACCTGAGAAAAAGGCCCTCTCCCTGCTTTCCCTGAACTGCCTTTACTTACCTTGTAAGTCTCCCCACCACTGAGCATTGCAAAGAAACAGCTTTCTAACATACACATCTGGACCTCACTTAAAACTGTTTTGGAAAATTTGAACAAAAAAAAAAAAAAAGCTGAAAAGTTGGCTTTTGCCACAGATCCTATTAAAGGGGAAGTGAAATAAATCCTTTTCCTGTTAAGGGAAAGTGTAAAAAGTAAAAAATAGACTAACCTTGCTTCCTTCTAAATTTTGAAATTAGTGAAAGTCACTTGAAGATGGGCAATGAATACATAGCTAATTATTTGAAAATAATAAACACATGTTATTGTCAATTAAAGAGAAATAATTCTTAATATTAATATTCACAGTGCTGTAAAAAAATTATCTCTGTTGGTTAGATCATTAACTAATTAAGAAAAGCCTAGCTGTGACAATTGTGACAATGTGTGAAAAAGTTTAAGGACAGAAAAAAGATAATTATTTCTGGAAACAAGTGTTTCATGTTCTGTTTGAGCTATTTAGTATTGAACAATAAAATTAAGTGGATTATTGTAAACATTATTATAAAAGTGATTTGACCCTCTAAATGAACATCCCAAAGTAAAAATGGGTTGATATTTAATGTGAAATTAAAATTAAAGAGGAAGAAGGTAACAATATCCTGGCAATATGGATTGTTAGTTTAAACATCACTAGTTTTTGAAAACTTTGGGGAAGGGGGATGTTTTCCTCTAAAGCTATCTGTAATTAAAACCACAAAGCAGCTTTGCTACCTGTAGTGATTCTTGTAAGAATCAGTTGAATAACTTTCATCTGTACAAAGCATTGCTCACTCAGGAGTTCCTCAGCTTTCCAAGGCAGAAGTTACATCCTCACCTAAACATGAATGCTCTTAAAAAGGGTCAATATCCAAGAAGTCCAAGTCATTAACAATAAGTAGTTCAGCTAATCTATTAAAAATAGCCCCATCCCACAGTCCAAGTTGCTTTAGATACCTATTTGAGATTCAAGAAACTATTTGAATAAAGAGGAACACAAAATAGAAACAGCAAAACCACATCTTGGAAAGTCATGGCAAATAAAAAATATCACTATTTCACTTGAATTCTAAAATTCCCTATATGAATGGTCCAAATTCCAATTATTTTCATGTAAATTGGTATAATAGGAATTCTGCATGCTTCTATTAAGAACATACATGTATAAAATAAATCATTGTATAAATACACCATTCCATCCAACAAATTCAAACAGATGAGATTCTGAAGAAATATACATAGTATGGTAGCAAGGATTCAGAAGTGATCCCTTTGGCTTGCCACTCCTGTTTCCCTGCTCCTACCTGCAGTAATGAAATGACCAATTATCCCAACTTCAAGATGGCTAATCTTTACTTCAAGTATTTTACTTTGTGTCAAGGAAAATCAAGCTGTTATGGAAATATTTTGCCCAGCAAGGCAAGTCCAGCATATCAATGGAGAACAAGGGTTAGAACCAGCACCTCTCAACACAGACCTTAATGTGTGTTTCACTTCCTTGAAATCATAAAAACTGCAGCTCCAAATGCAGATACCTAATATTCCTTCTGATTAGAGGGGTTCTCAATAAACCCTTACATGGAGAAATACAAGAAAGTGTTTTCAAGTGCTGCAAATGTGTCTTATGAACTTCTCAGCCACTGCTGTGTCTGAGCTCATGCACAGGAAGTCGTGTGGTTGCTAAGGGTTTCATGAATCACATGTATTTCATGATTATTTTAAGCATTTAAGTGGTACATGCTGATCTGTAATTATGATCCAGTTATTAAAAAATAAATATTGACCATGCTGGTAATTCAGACAACATTTTGATATATCAAAACTTCAATTCCATATTGAAGAATTGAAATAGAAGTTGTGCAGCTATATAGCAGCACTAAATTTTACATTATCTTAATGATAATACTCTTTTTCATGGTGATATAATTGCCTTGGTTGTTCAAATATTATTTTTATGCAAGATGAAATGGTTTTCCTTCAGACAGGCATTCTCTATTAGGCTTCAATTCATTTTACCTTATGCTATAAATTTAATTTTTATCACTCTATCACTACACAATTATTGTGTCTCATTTAGTAACAGGTTAAAAAAGCGTGTTTAAAAATTTAGTCAAAATTCCTACATTTGCTTTATCACCCAGCTGAAATCACAGAACACCATGGAGTTTTACAGGTTTTCCACCTGAAACCAAAAACCCGTTTAAGATCTCAAATGCATTTTTTAACTTTTGCATAATTCTCAACAAACCTAATAAAACAAATGTCAAGTGCCTGAGAAGCCACGGTGTCGTGTCCCCAGTGAAACTAAAGGTCTGCTATTTGCAGCACTGTAACTTTTCACCATCCTCCATCATCTCCAGCTACACTGAAGACACCCCAGAGGAGGAGGCTCATCTGGTACCCTGGTACTGCTGCTCTTTCCTGCTGTCTCTCACACCTCCCCAAGTTACTCAACCTTTCCCAAAAATCACTTTCACCATCACATTCATTATATGTCATGATCATGAATTCTCACACATTTGAATTTCTCTGACTGTCCTTTGTGCACACCCAAGCTACAGAATGAATTTAGCCAAGCTTGAAGTGTCTTTCAAACTTTTTTCTCACATTTACTAAAGAACCATCATTATGATTTATTTGGTTCTGCTATTCAATTCCTTTCCAGGTTGAAGCTTAATCAAAAATCTTCAAACTTCAAATTACTTAGTATATACAAGCATTTGGGCATTTTCTCTGTCTTTTGTTAGATCAAATAAGTAACCAACTAGTCTCCTTACCCTAAGCACTATAACTCTTTCTACTGTCTCAATGTCTATTTCCATTATTTGACATTCCTGTTTCACAATCAATCCATGAAATCAAAGACAATCAAAATATATAGGAGTGATTTGGAAATTACAAATTATTCTTTTAATGGCTTTAGCTGAATATCTATTTTTGTCTGAAGATTGAAATTTAACCCACAAGGTTTTCCTAAATTCTCTATACATTATATAGGGTCCTAGCCAAAAATATTTCATCTTGAAGTTGCCAAACACTACAAGATGTCCCAATGTCTTCATCATGTACTTGCTGAATTCACTATCAACAAGCTGGGAAATCAAATGTAAACTCATCATCTATCAAAAATGGTGCTTGAAGATGATGGCTGACCTTTGATATGTTTAACTTCTTGGAACTATTGTGATAAGCACACAGAAAAGGCACAAAGTCCTTATTTCCAATAGTGCTTTAAAAAGCTTTATTTTTCTTACAGACAGCAGCTTTGAGCACAGTGAAAAAAGCTGCTATAAAACAGATTATCTCCTTCAGTCCACAGGACCAGAAAATGTGGGTTGATACATGTTGATACTCATCCTTTGAAAAGGGCATGCAAAGAAGTAAAAAAGTCTTTCTAGAAATACTGATAACAAGCTACCATATAGAATCCAACTAAAATTCTTTGATTTAAAACTGCATTAACCAGAACTGGTAACTTTGTACTGAAAATATTTTGTATGCTAATACTTAGAAAACATATTGCTGTCATTGCTTTTGAAAGCCTTTTTGGTGCAATTTTTGCAGCCATTAAGGAGACAAGATTGGTAAGTGTTCAGAACTAAAATAATGTCATTGCCCTATGATTAAAGAATCTTCAACTATGATCAAAGGATCTTCAACTGTGACAGCACAAGTATCCTTTCCTCTACTTGATAAAATAACATATGAGCCAATAATACAGGAATATTAAAATGACAGCTTATTCTATGATTTCTGTGTGGAATCAAACTACAGTAAATACTATATAATCAGTATATAATTAACATTTTCATTTTTCAGAAACAGAAATTATAACCAGGACAGAATGTCCTTGCTGCAAATAAGAGGTCATCTTTTATAAATGTGGCTAAATCCTAATAGCTAACACTTGTGGTAATTCTTAAATTTGTGGCTTAATAGTTACAGAATTTTTGAGACATCAAACACCTGCAAATGTAGAATCTTTATCCTGATAAGTAATCTGGGGACTCTGTGCCTATTTATAAATTATTTTATACTTGTTTCTGACCTGCTGACTTCCTTGGACAGACCATGAAGTATTTTTTTGCTGCATTTTGTTGCTTAGGCTGCAATAGAATCATAGAATCCTTAAGGCTGGAAAAGATCTCCAAGATCATCAAGTCCAACCTTTGGCCAAACACCACACTGTCAACTAAACCACAGCACCAAGTGCCTTGTCCAGCTGTTTCTTACCAACTTGCATTTCTCTCAACACACACACAGCTGAGAGCTGATAATATATTAAGTGAACAGAGGTTACCTAAAGGCCTGTATAAGAAATCAGAAGGGAAAAGAGTTTTTTGAAATGGCAGCCCCCCATACTCTAAGAACAATGTCAGATGTGGTGCCCCAGCTATTGCTGTGTGATCCATTCCATCTCCTTTTTCTGGGAAAAGTTGCCCCACCTGCTCCCATATCTGATAGTACAAGAGAAGGGGTAACAACATCTTTACAACCTGCTGCTGTCAAAACAATCTAGTTTACTTTCAAGGTACTTTACATCAGTTCTACTGAAGTCTTTTCACACAATCAGATGAGTCCTGTGCATGTACAGTTGTGCTATAAGAGGAATCAGGGTAGTTGGTTCAGCTGGACTAACAGATCAACACAATCACCAAGATAATCCTACTTTGATCCAAGCTCTCACTTTTCAGTGGATTTGGAAGTCCTCCTTTCCTACTTATAATTAAAGACTTGAAGTACTAAAGTATAAAAGTTTTACTTTTAATATATAATCACACCTTCCAGATGGGATGACAGAGCCAATTTATCTTGAATTTTATTTTTAATGTTTATCATGGGTTCTGAGGAACCAAGTACAGATCTGTATTTCTGGGATAAAATTGTAAAATGTAAAAATATTTGCACTATGAACTATTACAGACTATTGCAAAAACTCATTTAAGAGTTATCTTAGTCTGCCTAAACTATTGTAGAAAAAATACCACCACCTTAATTGAGATGTCTTTTCTACTGAATAATTAACAGCTTCAACAAATCTATTTTCACTAAAAGAATTTTTCATTCAAAAGACAGAGCAAGACATAAATGCTTTAGCACAACAGCTGTAGTAATTACAGTACAATTTTGCTGTAAAATCATTACCATCTCAGTGGTTCTGAAGAAAGAATAAAGTACATGTAATGTATATGGCAACGTAAAAATATGAATAGGGTTTTTATTTAAAACTGCAATACTGCAATTAAATGTAGGGAAAAAATAGGAGATGCTAGAATTCAGCACTCTATGTTATGTGTGAAACTAACTTCTGGCATTTGGAATCGTTAAAAATAAATGTTCTGCTGAAGAATTGCCAAATAAAGTACTTCAAAGCAGGTCTTGGTAATGAGAAGTAGAACATCAGATTAGCTTAAACACTTGAGAGCTATGTAAAAGTTTTAAAGAGGAAAGAATCAAGTGGGTGAACCTTTTCCCTACATTCTGTAAGAATGGTCATACATAGGATGAAATGTAACATGGCCATTCTTATTTACACATGAGACTTGCATTTAGGGTTTGTACATGGGATACTAAATTTGAATTAGGGTCAGATAAACTGAAATTCACTCTCCTTGAATAGCTGCATCTTTGAATACTCCAGGATTAGTTGCCTTAATCAGATAAAAGACCCTGGACCTCCTCAGAAAAAAAGTATTTCCAAAAAAGTAATTCCTGAACAATATCACACTAAATCCATTATCAAGCAGAGAGTATATATGGTCTATATGCACACTGTTTTTTTTGTTCTGGACACAGCTGTGACAGCAGTGTAGCAAACCAAAGAAAATATCATTTGTAGCCAAAGCTGGTATACAGCTGCCATTCTCCTCAGCCTGCAGAGTGCCTGGCACTTCAGTATAAAGGGTTCAGGTTTGTAGGCCTGGAAGGCAGATTGGATTAGAAGCCATTCCTTAGCTCTTGCAGGGATCTTTTTTTTTTTTTTTTTGCCTTAAATCACATAAAATATAAGAGTTTATCCTACATGGCTCTAATCTAGAGGACTCCAAAAAGGGACAGGCAGCTATCTTTACCAGAACTGCCTTTGTTTTCCATATTGTGCTCAGAACTTTGGTGAGATTGTGTTCTTACACACCCCACAAAGCACTTTTAACTCCTCTACTTCAACACATTATCTCACCTGATAATCACAGTGGCTTTACTGGTATGAAAACATTCTTTTAGACCAACCTGATTAACAAACTATTGACCAAACAGGGACTGTATTTTTACAGTTTCCAATTAATTGATGTTCAAGGTTTGAAGTAGAGCATCCCTTAGAAGGTGTAGTCCAGAATCTATCAGCAAAAGTGTTATTTTTCTCGCTTTGTTTAAAATGAGAAAATCTAGCAATCATAGACAACTTAAATTTGCCTGTTTATATACACTTTACATATATTATAAGCAGATTAAATTGAAAATTTAGAAACTAGTTCTCAAATTGATCATGACAATATCCATAGAATATTCATGATCGAAACAACATGGATCATCTTAGTTGCTAAATTATACACTGCCCCATTACTTTCTATAAGAAGTCCTAAACCGGTCTTAAAATTAACCACAGAACAAATACATCCAGCAATGTTTAATTACTTGTGAAATGGCTTGAAAATGTTCTGCTTACCAGAAAGAGCTTTCAGCTGGAAAATTACTTGGCTTCTAGCAAGAAGTTGTTTATAAGAAACGTTCAAACCCACCTTTTAATGAACCCACCTTCTATCTCTAATGTCTGTCTCTTTTGAGGATGCAGAAATTAAAATATGACTTCTTCAAAGTGATGACAGTACAACATCCCTAAATGTTCTTCTCTAGGTGTGTGAAATCTAACCTGAAAGGTTCAAGTAACTTACATTCATGACTAACAACGTTCCCAAATTTTACTTCATTTTTCATAGCTCTACTGAATGAATCACTATCCTTCAGTTTCTCTACAAAGCATTGCCATTCCTTTCAAGTTAAAAGCCTGATTATATTTTAATTTTAAAATAGAAAACTAGTCAGTTCTTGACTGAATATTATAATGTTTGTTTACACATTTACTAAGGAAGAAGTCTGTGTGCATAAAAGCAAAATAGGTAATAAAAGTTTCTTAGAAAGTGTAACTACATACTATGATTTTCCTGTCCTATTCTCAAACAATACATTGTTTCATTTTCCATTACTTTTCAGATCCTTTACTGCTGCATATTTTTAATTGGAATTCTCAGTTTAGAAATCAAGCTATTCACTTCAATCTAAAATACCATTACTCAGTAAAGAAAGCCCCCTTCAAGGAGAATAGGCCAGTTTTAATACATTAGCAAACAGTCGAGGCATTGATCATAAGGGAGTGCTTGAAAAAAGACCACAGAGAGATAATACAGCAGTTAAATTTCCTAAAATTAATGCAAATGAGAAAGTGCCTTGTTCAGTAGTCTCCCACCAACACATTGATTTCACCTGCTGATATCTACATGATGCCATGAATATGCAATGTGGGATGTTCTTGGATGGATGGCGGAGAAAGGGGACCCAAGTGCAGTGCAGTTGGTCAGTGTGGGCTCTCACACGTGCCTTAGCCAAGCACACCTCACAAGTAAGAGCTCGGGGTTAGTGAGAGTGTTTACAGCCTCTCTGCACTTTCACTCTGGAAAGACAATGTGAAAATGACAATGAATCACGTGGATATCACCTTTCTGCTCAGCCGCCACACTTTCCTGGGTCAGCAAGTGGCGGTGGCTGCTGGGCTTGTTTGGCTTGGACCCGCAGGGCAGGGCCTGAACATCTCCTGTGCAGTGCTCAGTGTTTGACCTTACCAGCAAGTGAGCCTTCTAAGCCATTTTTGTATGTCTCAGCTTGTTATTTCTGTGGGGTTTGAGGTTTTCTTAATGGCATATTTCACAATTATTGATACCTAGGGATTCAGTTGTAAGCAACACTCATTTCTGTGGATTCTGTGTTTTTTTAATGGATTTAAAGATTCAAAGACATGATTCTGAAAGATGTGTGAGAGATTTCAGCGTCAACAGTAATCAGGGCTTTCCATCTTGTGCAGTAATACACACAAAAAAAAGGGAAAAAAAACCAATCAACTTTTCTTACCGTTGAGAGGATACACCTAAAAAAACCTACAGTAAACCAAAGCGATAGTAAAATGCTCGAAAGATAAATATATAGCTGGAAACTTTGCTGCAGTTTATTAAAACTTTGTACTACCAAACTTATTAGAAGTGTTCCCATATAAAAATTGAAGTAGAAAAGGTGCACTCCCCATGGGCCCATGGGATCAAGCAATGGCAAGATCTAAATCTATCTTTTTGAGATGTAAGGCAGATGCAAAAGTTGTTAAAATATGAATTTGCATCCTTTCTAGGAGAGCTGTGTTGAAATACCTGATTGATTAACTGAGAGTATGCAAAAATCAGGTAAAAGACCCCTTCTAAAATAAAAAGAAAAACAAAGAACACGAAGGAAACATGAGCATGACAAAGTATAGACATTGGCATTTCATACAGTAACTACACTAGCAAAAATTCTTATGTATTTCTATGAGAAATATGCTCAAGGCCCAGAAACATTCAATTGAAGTGATTTATGCTGAAACAATTAACAGTGACAAAAAAGCAGCCAAAGGAGCACCCAAAGAAAAACATATTATCCATGGCATAACTGTTTGGAGAGCAAAGGACTTTTAGTATTTTGTATAATGCATTTATTAATCTTCAGTTATCTAATCTTAGAAATTTGCTGTCTGACAAATGTGATCCTAACTCTGCATACATCAGCCTATATCTTAAAGTCCTGCTAATATTCTACTGTGGGATACATGTTAATGAATTTTGCATGGAGAAGAAATGTAAGTAAAAAAACAATGTAATATTTTTTTCCTCCAGTAGATCCTAAATCAGGTATTAAGGAAAGGTATTTGTATTATGGTGAATCAGATTTAATGTGAAGTTAATCCAGGGAGTATTTAAAATATGCTTTGCAATGAAATAACTGTTGTCTACTCTTAAGATTTTCATTCACTATGACTATTATGTTGATGTCACATCACTGTATTTAGTTTGAATTTTAATCCAGAATAGTTAATCTCAGATTATTTTCTGGAATACCCTTAATAAAATTCAAATTGGAGCACCATTAAAAGGACACAAAACAGCAGAGTAAAATATTCTTACAGTAAAAAGAAATAAACCTTAATCAAAATTATCTCAGAAATTCATCAAAATAAAATTTAATTAATTTCTGCTCTTACTCAACCACATGAACTGTGTTAGATTCTAATATATTGAAAAAAGACATCTTGGCACCTCCACCCCAAACATGCTTACAGAAATGACATTAATTAATTTATTTCAGAGGAAGAATAGCTTGGTATGCAGATACATATTTGACTACACATGAGGTTAGCCCCCAAATATGACAACATACTATTTAATCATGAAAATAATTCCTTTATGAGGAAGATTTCTGACTTTTATCTCAGTGATTTATCTCCTCTGATTACAAACCAGACTGTCCTAGTGTTTTAAGGCTAAAAATCTAGCCTGTGATTCATTCATTACATCACCCTCACAAGCCTAAATGCATTGTGCACATTGTGCACCTACAGTCCCTTCAGAAGCCTATGAAAGTTGTTAAGAGATGGACATTTTTTTAAACACCAATGCTAATTTTTCCATTTATCCCAAGGACACATAAATACAAGTGCAAAGATTAGAGCAACAAAACCTGTATCTTTTCATCTGCTTTGCCATTCATCTTTCCATTCCTTCCCAGTTGCCTCCAGCTCTGATGAGGCACAGGCAGTTCCCTGCTCTCTCCACATGTTCCTGCCAGGACTCATGGATGCCCACTCTGCATTTTCGTGTTCCAGTCATGCTCCTTAACCTCTTTAGCATTCCCTTTAGCCCTGGGGCCAGGTGTGGGAAATACTGACTTTGCCCCTATAGGTCTTCCTCACTTATGTTCCTTGATGCTTTTGCTCTAAACTGAGCCTGGACTTCTCTATTTTCCTTTCTTGGTGTCTGGCTGAGGTTTTTTCCTGCCATTCAACTCCCTGCACTAACACAGTCATGCCAAAGTGGTGAACTGAAGAGTAACATCATTAAGTGGGCATTTTCATTCACCTTGCCTTTCACCTACAGAATATCCTATAATATAATATACATAGCTGTATAGCTCCTATAGTGAGGCAATTTATTAGTACACAACTTCAGTTTAAGTTTATAAGTACTGGTTGATAATTTTCCCCTCAGATTTATCTACAATATGAAAGAAACACCCTTGAAAGTATATAGCAGTCAAGCCACAAGGCAGGGCAGCTTGCTACAGATCAGTCTTCCGAGTCCAGCTCTAGCAATGATACAGAATTTTTTGTCAGGCATCACAGGTCAGAATTTTACCTGGCATGAATCTCACAGAACACAGAGGAGTTCCATTAGTTTACATGAGCACACGTGCTTTCTATCACATTTTGGTATAATGGCATGAAAAAACCAAAATGAATGTTTTCTAAGTGAAGAGTATCTGAACTTTTTTTTTTTTATATAAAAGTTTCATTACAAAGCCATTAACAACTTCAGTTATGAAGACAGGTAAGAGTCATCAGAGAGAGAATCCATTAATACCCTGTACATATGATAAAGATGCATGGATTAACAGTTCATGAAGGATATTTTACTGCTGTCACCAGTGACGCACAGTTCGTGCTTCAAATGCACTAGATTAATTTGCAGTGCTCTTCAGAAACATTTCAGTCCTGAAACTACCTAAAGCAGCTGAGCCAAGTGACTGGTGCCAGTAAGGCAGGACTCTGGGACTTGCAAGACACAACAGCTCTCCCACACACTGAGGAGAGATTCATTATACAAGTATTTCTCAAACAACATGAGTACCAAGCTGTCTCTTACTATACCCACATCTACATATCCAGACTGTTGGAACTTGTGACTTAGCACTAAACTTCACTGGGAAGAACCTTCCCTTTCCTTGCCCCAGCCTTGTTACAAAACAAGAATCAATTTGATCCGGATAGTTGGTTTCTGTTTAAATGCTGGAGAGTGTCTTACAAGCTCCAAGTTCTAAATTTGATACATGCCAGAATGATTTTGAAATTACATGAAATATCCTTAGAGGACAACACATAATCTTTAACAAAGTAATTATTTGATTTTGTAATCTTTTAATGCATGCACCATTTAACTCCCAGATATCTAGTAGCAGAAGGTTTAAAAAATATGTCTTAAACTAACAGTTTCAGCTGTCTTATAAAGCAATCAAATTTTCCTGTCATTGGTGGTAGAAAAAATGCTACCTTAAGCCTCACTGTGTTTTTCAGTAGCATCCCTTATAACAGTGTAAATGTAATACATGTTAGGCCTAGATCTACTTTGGAAATTATAATTACTATTTCTTTCTCCAATGTCTTCTTGTGATAAATAAGGTTAGTTTTGAGTTGCCTTTCTGAATCTTGTCAGCGCTTCCCAATCCCACATTTGTACAAGTGTGGCACTTTTCCAAAACATATTGTCTCCTAAATCTTATTTAAACAGAAAAATCTTTAAACAGTATTTTGCAGACCTACATCAGTGAATTAACTTGGAATCTTTTCTTTTATAAATAGGATTATAGGAGCTCCATAAAAGTCAGTTGAGAGAATTTTCAGACCTTTTAGATGTTTTGAATTTTAAAAAGAAGATAAGATAAATATATCATGATAATCCTATTCATTATGGTTACGGATTTTCTATTTATTAGACTTGTCATTACATTTAACTAGCTGCTCATAATCATTAAAAATATAAACACTGCTTTAGGATGGATTAATGGTGTTGTGCTTTCTCTAAGAATAACAAAAAGTCTCAGCAGTTACTCTACTGTTGGATTACACAATGTAATTATGTGATCTGTAAGAATATTTACAGCAGCCTCCTATAGAACAGGACTACTTTTATTTAGCTACTGGATTTTTCTACCCTCCAAAAATTTAAAATAAGAATGTCTAATTTTGTAGTAATGTTACAGTGGTTCTCCTAAAGTTACCTGTTTCATTTACATTCAGATTTGACACAATTGTAGTATTTTACATTTATGTTTATAATTAAGGCTATAGGCATTCCTATAATTTAATATAGAAAACAAAAGCACAAAAGCTTTGCAGACCTTTCAATACATCCTGGAAGAAAACAAAAAAGCTATTTCCAAATAAAATAGATTTCATCAAGTAGGCTATGAGCATGAATGTTCTTCTCAAGCAAAATTTCACTGAAAATTGGACAGTATCAGAAAAGCTTTTGGGTTTGAGTAACTGGCATTCCCTTATGAAAAGTAAGCCTGTATATTGCCAAAAACCTCTTATCAGTAAAGCACAGAAAGTGGAAGCCTTTTGCAGTCACTTTACTTTTTTTCTGAATGTTCAGAATGGTGCATGACAGAAGAACCACTTTATGCCTTCAGCAGCTGATTCTCACATGCATCATCTGATAAGGACCATCTGATAAGGACTGCTCTGTTGCTCCCCATCACTGAGCATACGAGACCACTGCTTAGCTGATGTCATACACATCAGCCAATTCTGCTTTATCAGGAGAACTCTCAGCAGCCCAGCAACAGCTCCCAGGGTGCTTCTCATCCCCTGCCTTACTGACTTGACAATCTGCCCCGTGGACTCTCAGACCAGGACACCAGAATGGAATAAGAGTCAGGATGTCCAGCTCTGAAAATAAGCATATTAATTCACAATTCTGTAGTTTCTTCATGCACATAATTAAGGCAATTGACTCATCTTTTCATGGAGGAGCAGGTAGTAAAGCACTGACAGAGAAGGAGGAACAGAAATCATATATGCAAAAATTCACAAGGAAAAGAAATTAACATTATAAAGTTCCCATTTATGCTCCTTTTAACAAAATTAAATTTCCTCTTACATCTAAGCAAAAAATTATTATCAACATTATTTTAAACCACTGTGAACAAGTTTTCAGCTCCAAAAAAGGATGACAAATTCCATACTTTTTAAGTTCAGGACACATCAAAAAAGAGCTATTTGCAAAAGAATATATATTAACTACAATACCTCAGCTAGTTCAATTTCTAAGAGAAAAGAATAATTATCTCCTTCAAAGTTTAATCTAGTGCTGCATTTGACTCTATGGAGCCAACTACACTGGACACAAAATTGCCATCTCAGGACAGCTGTCTTATGCTGGAGACTTTTGTCATGCTCAGAAGTACCTGATCTAATGATCTGCTCAACCCAACAGATTCAGATTTCTGCTTTTTATACCCCTTTCACAGAAATACAATAAATAGTAATTATTATATTCAGCAAATATTTTTTTAAATATTACCAATGTATGTTTAAAAGACAAATATTCTAGATGGGATTATTGGATGTGTTGAAAAAGGTAAAGGTTCTGGAGAATTGGACCATGATGTATTTACTATGTGGAAATTGTAAAGCTTCCTGAAGGCAGAATGCAGATTTTTGTTCCTGTTGTACTCAGTAATTTTTGACAGAATGACAGAAAATTTCAGTTCATTTCTTTCTCTCTAGAGAGGCACACATCAATTGAAAATATCTATAAATATCAGAAAGAAAGAAACATTGTGTTAAACTGCTTGAAGAATCATAACTGGCATAATGCCTAAAGGTCCCTTGAGCATTAACCTGTCTATTGTACAGAGAGCTGGCCATTGGCAGCTTCAGAGATCACAAAGATGGAAATAACTGGGACAAAACCAAAACCAAACCAAACCAAAAGACCAAGAATAAAACCCACTGCCACAGTAAATCACCAATTTTCTTTTCATACCTTTTCTTTGAGACATGTTTCTACATTTTACTACACAGAATGCACTTCCATGGAATTACCTATACCTGGTGTACTGGAGGAATTGGCTTCCTCCCATGACCCAGCAAACAGTGCCAGAATTTACTTTGCTGCCAGTGTGCTTTCTCAAGTGAGGTCAAAGGAAGGGAGCCAACCTACAGGGCAATCCAGTCTGCCTTCAGATTTGAGGCTTGGCACATATTTCAGCTCTTGGTATTACATTGAAACAAAACCTTAAATGAGACTTGAAAAAGTATTAACAAAATAGATAATTAACTGTAGATATGGGGGGGAAGCAGCATTCATAAAAAAGCTATTAAATACCTAACTGCTACAAATAGCCATCTCAAGCCAGGAAATGCTTAAGGAATAACAGAAATGTCCTTCTTATACTGATTTTGCTCTAAACACTAAGCATCTAAACCATGCCACCAGTTCAGTCTGCAACTTTTATATGTTGAAAAGCCATTTCACTGGGAATGTTCTAGTCTGGTTTTCTGTCTTGTTCTCTGAACTAGAAGGAAAAGCAGTGTAGGCACAGAACTAAGGAGAGGATTACAAACTGATTAAATGCACACAGAATACAACAAAGGAGACAGATTTTCCATTTCCAGCAGCCAAAAAACCAAATCAACCTCTTTAAAAAGCTGGTTAGGTCATCCGCAAGGCTTTCTATATAGTAAAGAATTGAATTATGGTTTCCTGTTCCATTATTTGTTGTCTTTGGTCACCACCCAGGTGCATGGAAAAGTTTTCAAAGTAATGTTTATCCCTGAAAAAAGAAAATTCTTGAGAGCTACAAGCTGGCTAGCTCCTTTAGAAGGAAGAAGAGGATTTGCCTAATGTAGTTCTGGCACACAAAACATAAATCTGGTCTCAGAAAGAGATGCTGTATAATCTAGTCTTTTGCTTCCTTCACAAATTGTATGCTGCCAGAATTGACAGAAGATTTTACAATCCCTGAAGTGCAAAGCCTTCTGTGCAAAAATATACATGTTCATTTTTAGTTATCAGCTTAAAAAATTGTATGGCTTTGTTTCTGCAATATTGTGAACAAGACAAACTTGGAATGGTCTGTCATTTATTAAAGTTCCTGTCAAGAAGAGCAGCTGCCTAGCCAGAGCACTCAGAGAGGGAGAGCTCAGTTCTGTACATTTTACCCACAGCAGTCAGCAATTACGTGTGCAAGCAGTTCCATTAGCAGCCAGAGGAAGACGATGTAATTACAGATTTGTGCAACTTGGCCTCAGAACAAAACAAAAACAAAACCAGGAGCTTAATTAGTCATTTTATACATTAACCCTACAGCATGCCCAGAAACAGGAGGCTCAAATCAGCTCTCTAAGACAGGCATCTTGCTGCAGTGGAGATGCCCTGGAGTATCTCACCTGGTCGCCAGCTGCTGCTCCAGAAGAGCGCTGGTGTCCTGCTGGTCCTGGGTCATATCTGCCAGCCCTGGGTGGATGTCTCAGGCACCCTTGGGGTCTCAAATGACACTAGATACTGTATCTGAGCACTGATGCAAGCCTAGGCTGTCAGCTCTTTACAGGTAAGCAGACACACGCTCCTTCAGGCAGAAGATACTCAGTTCAGAAATCACTGAAATCTACTTGAAGACAAGCGAGAGAAGGGTTACATTTCTTGGAGACAGAGAGTGTGTGGGATGGTGCTACTGCTGCAGTATGACATAAAAAGCCTGGTCTCATACATGTGTCGTGAGGAGAACAGAAAAAAGAGAGAAAGCCAGAGACAGAGCAAGCACATATATACTGCAGTTATCTGACATGTCAGGAGCACAGTCACCCCTTCTTTGTATGATTCCTCACCTTTTGTGACTGATTATAACCTGATTTAGCGAAGGACCTCTCACCATCTCTACTGCACCCAGGTTTTTATCCCACTTCTCAGTCAAGTGTGATGCCTAAGTAATATGAATAGGAAAGCAACATACATTCTTAACACCACATATATTTTTACACCGCCAGAATGGTACTAAAGCAGCAGAGATTTAGTCCACCTTCCCTGCTGGGCAAATAGCATGCTGGCTATAACATAAATGGGAACCAAACTAATCAGATAAAATCTATGGTGATGTTTTTGTTTTTTCTTTTCAAATCAGCTCTGATCTCCTATCTTGGACTCTGTTTTGTAATCCAGTTTATAAGTTAGCAGGTCTGACTACCAGGTTACCCAGGGAACATGAGTGCTCCAGTGTAAGAGCTCCCACCTCCTCTTTCCTGTCTCCCAGGACTAAATCTTCCCAGCCACTTCCCTCGCCCTTCCAAACCAGGACACACACTGTGCTTCCCTGGGGAGAGACCAGCTGAGATTTTTTTCACAATCAGCTGTGTGAGATGGTACCTGACTCCTCCAACATGACTGATATCACTGCTTATCACAAACAAAGCTGGAATTCAGCCTTTCACCTGTCTTTCTCTTGGTAGCAGTTCATTTGACCTTAAAATGCCTAGAAATAATACCCATCTATTTTCATGTGAGGACAGAAACATGAACATATTGTTTAAATGTGATGGTTATCTCAAAGTCAGTTTTCAAAAATGAGCTAATAATAAAAAGCTACCTAAAATGAGAGTGTCTTAAAAGATAGTTTATCAAAATACTCTATATTGAAATAATCAAAAAATATAATGGGAAAAATGGCTTATCATGAACAACCACAGTTTCTAGGTCTATGATTTTATGTGAGGTCCAAAACATTTAATTTGCAGAACAATAATATTTTTAGAGAGTTCAATTTATGTACTGGACTTTGAGACATATATTTTTATGTTGAGCTGACACTTATAGTTGGAGAAAAAGAATCAGCATCTGATAAAAAAAGAACTTAAGTCATTCAAATGGCTAATTATCAAAATTCTGCCTGCACTTAATGACACTGCATCTGAATTCCTGTTCTAACTAGGACCACAAGGATTTCAAAAGTCTATCTGACAGGAGGTACATGTCTTAGCTTTCTTTAGCTCCATTTTAATTTATAAAATACAGACAATAATATATATATGACACTTTATACCACTGGCCAATAAGAGGAACTTACTAAACCAATCACAGAAACTTTCCTAAGATCTTTCCATATGTAGAATTTACAGCCACCTCAACATTCTCCCTGCTATTTGCCATGACCATGTACAAATACCATTCTTTAAGGGATTATCAATAATGCTTATGACTTTTCCATTTCCCAATGTTCTAAAAATCATTAGAAAGGTATGAATACCATGATGCAGGTATGAACAGACCCAGTACCATTGCATACAACATCCCAATACATAAAGTCTTAGTATCTTTTCCTTTTTTAAAGAAAACAGCATTTGTCAACATAATTTCAATTCATCCCCTACAAACTAGAAAACAAATGTGTTCAGGCTGTGGAAAACATATGTGATATCTATGAAAGTATTTAATGTAGCAGCTTTATATGTTCACACAAAGCTGGTTTTGAGATTCTCATCAAAGAAGGTGTCAATTCTGTTATTTTACCTCTATTCACTCAACACTGTAAAAAGTGAGATACAACTATCTTAGGCTGCTTTAGAAAGAATCCAGCTACTAGAAGTTATTTGACTTGATTCTGGCCTATGGCATGACTGTTGCCATGTAGAAGTTTTCTCCTAAAAGGTCATCATAAAAGTAATATAAATAAACACATCCTTCTATCTTTATACAATCTGTTCTACTAAAATTAGACTACTCACTTTATTTTTCAGGAAACCATCAAAACATATAAAGAGCCTATAAAACAGAGCAAAATATTGGCCTGTCAATAACTGAGGCATCTGTGCCATCTCTTTTAAAATCCCAATGACTTTCTGAGATTTCTCACCCACCTAAAGAGAACAGAAGAGCCCCTGGCCCCACACAGTGGGGCGGTTGCACAGCAGACACCTGACCACAGCTGTCATAGCACTGAGACAAAATTGTTCACCCTGTGCTTCTGAGAACACTTTGCTCTGGTGCAAATCTTAATTGTAATATTTGCAGTTTTGCAAAGGAAGGAAGCCCTATTTGTTAAATCAGGAAGCCACATTCGTGAACAATGGAAAATACTACTCAACCTTTCAAATAATGCCAGTTATTTTGTCTGTAGAATTGCACAGCACACCATATCACATCACCAGAGCCCAAAATAAAACCTTCCCAGAAACCCAAGTGCCCTATAATACTAATTTTAAGAGATTCCAAAGTTATTCCAAGCAAATGTTTTTATCTAAATTTGGCTATTAGCCCCTATAGTCAAACTGAATTTGGAAAAGGTTGTATGTTTGGGATAAAAATAAGAAACAACATGGAACAACATGCTTTCTCTGTGCATCACATGAGTGTCAGTTGAAAGGGAGACCTAAAGGTTAAGAGGATATTCATTTTTCCACTTGTGATTCTACTTTGTCACCAAACTCTCAATAGCTGTACAACTGCTTTTTACCACTTGGTGTCCTCTGAAAAAATTCTCCACAGCAATATATCTCTGAGTGTCCTTCTAGAGGTTAAAAAGTCACTTGTTAGTCAGATAAGACCAAAGGGCTCATTCAGGACTCAGCCACCATGGCATATTCATGTTATTACAGCTGTTCCTATGTACCAGATACTACTGGCATTACTGAGATTTTGTCATAATAACAGGTACCAACCAAAATAGAAAGAAAAAGAAAACAGGTGCATCAGCAGAGGAGCATAATTGTGGTAAAAATGTATGAAAATTCCCATGATTTTTCCTATTTTCTAAGAAAAACGTGAAAAGATCAAAGTCTCATCCAGCTGTTTCCTGAGACAGGAATAACCACCACCATTTAATTGTTAACTGCCCTGCCTTCTGACACACTTTCTGCTGAAAGATGCATTCACTTTTTTACTGTGACTGAGCCTGTTGGGTTGCCCAGAAAACTCTTCAATTCAGCTGGGACAGGGCAGCTGCAAAGCCTTGAAGTGCTGAAGTCTCATAAGTCCTGACAGGAATTCCCTTCCAGGTCAGGGACAGTCATACCCTGCACATTCCCCAGCAAGAAGAATTTTGTAACAGGAAGGTAAAATACAAAAAATTATGTTGGGAACAAGTGAAAAAACCCTAATGTTTATATTTTGTAGTTACTAAGCAAGGACATTCAGTGCAAGGGAAATTTTTATCCGTTTTGTCTCCTCATCTTGCAATTTTCATTGATTTGAACAAGGAGAGGTTGTGATATTAAAACTATGAATCTGACCTGATGACTTTCAAATAAAAATACATAAACCTGCTTTATGCTTGGTTTTAATTTAGAAAGTATTTGTGTTAATTTGAAAAACAGATATAAAATATGGTGATTTTATGTTACTTAGCACTTTTAGAAATAGTTTATAATTTTATGGAAAATGCCAAATCTAATTTTGGAATTTTCCAAAATCAAAAGGAAGTTTTGTCTTAAAAGAGGGGATTAAAAAAAATGCAAGCACATTCTCACATAGGAAACATATGCCATGCAAAAGAAACCATTTTGTTGAAAACAATCATAAAAATAGAAATCTATCAAACATCAAATGGCTTGAAAGAAATACATTTAGAAGTAATCTGTAATTTGTCACATTTCATCATTTAGAATTACAAGTTAAAAGCTTTACAGAGTCAAGCTATTTGATTTTTTTTATAACCTGCATACTCTACCCTGTCCTCACTCTAAATATGCCACCTTGGAAAGGGTTGCTTTATTGTCAATGTAATGTGAAAAGCTGACTCCATTAATAATCTATTATAAACTTAATGGATTCCTAACTATTTATTATCCTTGGGTAAAGAAGGAGGTTCTGTTATCTTCCTGCAATTTCAAGCTTCTATATCTACCTTGCTTTTATACTCAGTCTTGAGCAAAAGACAGCAATGCATATAAATAAATGCAGTAATAAGTGGTTCTTCATATTTTATAATGAAGACATGATTAAGACTTTCTGTGCTGAATAAATACAAGCACTAGTTTATCTAGGCTTTCCTAATGTGTTTTCCTTTAATTGCTGAAAATGTAAAAGTAAAAATTAATCCACTAAATGTGTTTCAATGCCAAAGCATGCACTCAAAGCTAGGAGTAAACTTACATACAAACCTATTTGTCAGACACATGACTTTCCATCATTATGACAATGTATATAATATCTTGTGAATTAACGTCTTCATTTTTGCTAACATGGTTTATTTGCATAAAAAAATAGCTGGGCCAAAATGTTAAGACAAAGCAAAAGAGCCTGGTAATGTGGGGTTGTATTTAGTAGAATAGATTATATTTTCATAGCACTTTCTATCCAAGGGTATTGTGACATTTTATAAACAAGCTGAGACTTACACACCAAATTTTATCTCTGTTCTACAAACAGGGATACTGAGGAACATGAGAAGAGAGGTACCAGAGGTCATGGGAAATGGGACACGACTCTCTGGGCTCACAGACCTATTCCTGCCACTCTGTGCCTGGTGTTTCTCCTGCATGCTCAAAGTCCAGCAGTCAGTTCCACTGCCCAAAACCAAAGCCTCAAGGCACCACAGTGACTGGAAACTACCTGCCTGGCCAAATCTATCTTAAACCAAGGCCAAGCTTTTCCTACAGGTTCCAGTCCTGATGTTTGCATTCATCATTCTGCTGAACTCAGTTTTATTTAACATGGTCATAAAACTGTTTAGCTTAAAGACCACAGATAATGGTTTCAGATTAGTGAATTGTTCCAAAGCTATAAGATGGTTAAATGGTAATAACGAGATCACATAAAATGTCCTGAGTCATTGCAAAATTCAAGCATTCCATTACTTTGGAAAGTCACATATTTTACCTCATTTCTTTCCTTGCCTCATAGCTCAGGTAAATGACAAAAAATCTCTTACCATACAACGGATCTGTATTTGCAGGCAACTAACTGATTTGCTGAACAAACCACAATACTAATATCAGTTATGAAAAAAATCATCTGTCATAAATCTATGGAGTCAATTTCTCACTGTAAGGAAAAAACCTTCATTATTTTTCCTAAATCTTAAATGAAAGAAAGAGGTTTCTAGAGTGCCAAAACCCATAATCAATCAGATCAAAAAAGTATTGATTTTCAGCTGCATCATGTTCAAAATGATCATGAAGTGGTGCTTCAGTTCTTGATAAATTTGTGGAACTAATGATAACTCTCCAATATTGTAAAATTCAACTTACATTAAAACTGGGTTCATTTGAAGCCCATTTGGAAAACATCCTTGTTTCCATGTGACCTTTAGCTGTGAAACTCAGTGCTGCTATTTGTTATCAAAGTGACTATTTTTTGCATTTAAAATAAGCAAGAATAATGGGGTTTTCTTCATCTAGAAATCACTTTATAAGTCTTATGCTTAAAAACACAATAATACATAACATTTCATTTTGCTCAAACCACATGAGAATAGTTGTTTAATGCTTCTAAAGTTCTTCCACAGACTGAGATACATACTCCAGTATCATTAAATGAACATATACTAATTTTGTTTCATCTTTTCTAAATTTGTTACACAGTGATTGAATTCCCCATTGCCAGTTCTATTGCTTCTTAGTAAACAGCAACACTAGGGGACTACTACTGCCTATTATTTATTAAGTGCTTACCAGTTGCCATATTTTGGGGTAGATATTCAGAGATGTATTGATGCCAAGATTTCATAACATAAAAAGCAATTTTGCTATGTAGAAACAAAACTGCTTTGTAAGCCACTGGGAGAGAGAGCACATTTAACATGACAACATTTCTGAGGCAGAAAGAGCCAGTTGACCGGACAAACAATTCTACAGCATGGAATGGATGGATGGTGTTTCTCATGTGCAATATTTACAATATTTTAAATTGTTTACTAATAACCCCTGGAGCATCCTCCAGACATACTTTTAAAAACATTTAATTTCAACTTAGCCTTTATACACCTATGATAGAAACACTACTGAAAGGTACTGATGAAGAAACTCAGATTATTTAGCTGCATTTTTCTTTTGAAAAGACTCTACAATTTGTCTCAAATTTTGTTCCCATCTACAAAGAAACACTTCAGAACCAAATTGAAATATATACCTTATTTCACTATGATAAGTTGAAAAGTTTTTGTACTCCAAAATACGATATTTTTCAGCTCAGTTAAGACCCCTGTGATAACTGCTTGTTCAAAATCCTCATCTGCTATACAGATGGGGAAACTCCACCCACAAGCAATGGTGAAGGCATAGGAAGCTGCTAGTGGAAGAAGTAGTTTCCTGAAACTATCAGAAGTCTCCCACATGCCTGGGGAGGAGCAGGCACAGTACTCTCAAGCAGATGCCTCTTGCCTTCTCTCTAATCCTGTCTGCCCAGATGCTAAACACATTTTTCCTGTTATTTCAGAGATGCATATTGCTTGACAGAGTTCAAGTGCTTGATTACGAAATGTTCGACTTAAATTCATAGCTTTTTCTGACGTGTAGATCAGGGCAGCTATCAGCAAGCAAAAGACAGAATCAGTCCTTCCACACACAGGCTATTTAAGCACACGTGTGGCTGTAAGGTCCTGCCCAGCCCATTTCCATGTTTAACCTTCACAGCTCTGAGTGTCAGAACATCTAGCTAAACCCACCTACTCTGACAATTTGCACAAGGTTTTGCAGCTGCTCTTGCTCAAAGTTAACAATGATCCCCAGCCCTTTCCAGCCTGCTTCCTTCCCCCCCAGGGATACACCTTGGATTTTCTTGATGACTTTCTGCAGAGCCCTGGAAGGCAGAGTGCAGAGCCCCATCAGCTGCACACACGTACCTGGTGTCACATCAGGAGAACTTCACAGAAAAAACATGTCTGTCTGCTTTTCTTTTGCATATCAGAATTGTGCCTCAATGTCCTCTCATGAGACCTCCATATAAAAGAACTTACAGAACCAAGTAGTGCGACACAAGTGTTTTCATTTTGATAATTAAAAAAAAACAAAAAAAACAGGGATGTTGTTTTACACCCCTTTCTGAACTTTAAATATCATGCTGTAGCTACATAATATTAGAATGGATTATTCAGAATATAATAGAGGAACTATGCAGATTGTGAAATATTTATAATTCTTCAAGGGGTTTTTGGGACTACATAAACTTCTGCAGGATTTATTTCAAAAACGCCAGAAAGTTTTATTTAAACTTCATTGATTTATGCTTTGTGGTGCAATAGCTTTTGTCCAATTGTGGTTTTTATTACTACACAAGAAATAGCCAAGCTTTCTCAACACAATGTTACATTATTCTCGATAAAGAGAAACAGAGTACTTGTCCCAGAAGTTCATGGCCCAGAATTCAGTAGGCATGATGTCTTCTCTTTGATAAGCATGTTTCATGGCAACATCTCAGCTGATGTACATGCATTAAGTGTGAAAGAGGTGATAAAGTCAGAGTTCTTTAGCTATTGACAGATATTTTAAAAAGAATAACCCTAGATTACATTATCTCCATCCTTGGACTCCAAGATTAGACCCAGCTGAAAAATATCCTGCAAAAATCTAATCAGAGTGGCGAGGTTCCTTCGAACCTGAATTATTCGACGCTCCTGTGATTTAATAAAGGCCATTGCAAAACTCGTTCTTCCTCATTATCAAATCAGTGACTAAATTTTCCTTTTTCACACTGTAAAGCTACCTTTACTGAGAAAAAATCATTACAATAAGCTACAATAACTAGAGCAAGCCTGAGATCTTGAAAAAGAAAATATGGAACAGCTATTTATCCACTTAATTCAATGAAGTTAAAGATGTGATTACTTGTAACTTATCACATGGGTTAACTTTAGTTATTAATCACAGTGGAGCTCCTTTAATCACCCTGTAGTTCTTAGTGGCTTCTGCACACTTGAAAAAAGATGTATGAATTTTGCTCAGCTGATTATGCTGCTGGGTAAATACCTTGAGTCTTTATGAGACATGTTAGATGAAATGTATTTTCCTAATTCAAACAATATTGGTCTTTTCCCTTTCCATTTTCCTTTCTTTGGCCTTTCTAATGAAATACTATTCAATTATGAGCATAGCAGCAAAAACTGATCCCACACACTTTTATTTTTTTCCGGGTAACATAACCACATCTATGCTGGGTCACAGTTAAAGTCCATCTCATTCATATGCAATTTTGAAAATGTCAAAAGCAGATGTCCAGGGAACAGAAAAAGAGCATAAGTAGTATACAGTGATATTGGATACTCTGCCAGCCTCTGGCCATGTAGGGGTAAAGGACTCCCTGATACAAAGGTGGTTTCTGTCTGTCTAGAAATAAATAACTCTTCTATGAAGTTTCTCAGCCTCTTTCTGCACCCTTGTACATTCCTGGCATCCACAATGTCCTTTGTCAAGGAGTCCCTCAGTAATGCTGTGCAGAGAACCATTTAGCATTTATTCATAAAATGTCATGATGATCTCTTTTTTTGTTTCTTGGTAATTTTTTTTCTTGCTCCTAATTATTCTGAACATATTTATTATTCCCATTTTCAAACCCTGTTGGCACTATATGCAGCAGCAAAACACTAGTCCACTTCAACCCACAGCCACCTGTGCAAATCACCAGAAGGTTTTGTCCACAGAATACAAAACTGTGTGCAATACATTTGAGAAGGCTTCTCTTTGGTTTAACACCTAGCTTTCAGAGTATAAAGCTCCCTGTACTATACTTTAAAGTGGATTCCTATCAGAAAATTTTATGTTCCTTTCCATTATAAGAAGTTAGGATACCCTTAAAAAACAAAGTTCTTATCTTCTGCTTTGTGTGTGTCAGGAATGCCTCTTCCACAAAGATCTACTTGCTCTTTTAAGTCTGCCTGTCATTTGTCTACTTCCTTTAGTCCCAAAATAGTTCCCTGATACTTTCTGCAGCTGCCATCTTGAAGAAACTTCTCTGCTGTCCATAGAGGCACTCTGGTGACTGCTACAGCCCCGCTCAGGAAATCCCCCAGTGTCACCATTTCCATCAGGTTAGAAAGTAGCAATCTGCTCAGAGGGTACTCCATCAGCATCCAAGGCAGCATTGATTGAGGAGTGAGGCAAAGGTATCTATGTCAAATCAGAACTGACCTAATGCATCAGATAGAGATTTGCATAAACCCCAAGTTCATTTGTTAAGCTCACAAGGTCCAAAAGCTATGTAGACAATAAATTCCACAGCACAGCTCCTTGAATTACTTCAGTATTGAGGTAATTAACTTCTCTGGGTGCTCTGAAGGGAAGATTTACAAAGGTTTTCTAGGTATTGAGGTGGTCCAAATGTGGCTGGCAAAGGCACAGTCTTATATAATTGACTGCTATGAATCTGCCAGGATACAAACAGATATATCCAAATATTCCTGCAAACCCGGCCCTACTTTTAAATGAGGCTGATAATTGAAGTCACTCGCAAATAAGCTCTTGCTACAAGCAAGGTCTTGAGATTTTTCTTGTAAATCACAATAATCATCATGAACAGGTTTACACAGGAAAGTCATACATACCAATGTGTCCCAACAAAAACAAAAACAAACAAAAAAAAGGAGAAAAAACCCTAGCAACAACAACAAAATGGTAGCCGAAGGAAGTAAACAGTAACATTGGTGGCTGTCAATAAGTAATTTGAATTTGCATGTCCCTAGCAGTTCAGAACATAGAGTAAGATAATAACATGCTGATTAGCTGGGGAATTATGGAATTGTGAGCAATTTAACTTTCTGCTTTTTATAAGGACTGAACCAAGTAATCTCAAGTGCCTTCTTGATGGAACAGTAAAACAAGTAGATTGATTAAGTAGAGCAGAAATTATATCACCAATTTTCCAGAAAGATTTAGACACTTGAATACCTGGAAATGCAATTCAAATTGGCTCACAAAGGGAGGTATTTTTGAGACTTACAAATTGGCACAAAAATCATAAACACAGTAACATCATGGTGAGGTTTTGCGTCTTTGGTAATATCCAAGACTAAAACTTTTTTCTTTTACTTATTTTTCAATAAGGGAAAAATATTAATGGAATTTTCAGGTTTTCAAGTCAGGTGGTAACAAAGATGATTTTAAAGATATTACAAATGCACCGAAAACAATGTTAAGAAAATAATCTCATAGCACTGGAGGCAAACAAAAAGGTGAAAGAATATGTTTCAATATGCATTTTAAGGGGAGAGATGAAAATGAATAGAGATAGACTTCAGGAGACCAATATTCATGCTAGTGTGTAATTAAAAATAATTCTGTAATCTGGATATATTTAACTACATCTTGGAAAAGAAAAAGAGCATTATATCTCTTATTTTGGAATAAGAAAATAAATGGAATTAAATTTTCCTATAACAAAGTGAATCATTGGAAAGTAGAAATTGCTCAGAGAGAGCATTAACTGGGAGCTTTAAATACTCAGTTGAGGAAAGTTAAAAATAATTAAGTATAGATTGGTTCACATTTGACTACACTAACAGCATCTACAAATATTTTAAGACCATAACAAAAAGTAGAACAGTTATTCAGTATAAGACTCTCATATTAATAGCCTGAAATTAAACATGGAAAAATTGAGGCTGAGTATCAGGAAAGCTTTCTGGCAGTGAAACAAACTGGGCTCCCAGGGGAAACAATGGAATCCAAATAGCTTTAAACTTTCAAAACTAGACTAGACAATAACAATCAGTGTACAGGAATATTTTTGTATTGGCAAAAGATATATTACTTGATACTGCTATCTCTGGTTGAAATACATAAACTCCCCCTGCAGATGATCACAGATCAAAAACCCAAAAAAAACCTCAAAAAAACCCAAACAAAAAAAACCAACACAAAATAAAAAAAATCCACTGTGTTTTAAGAAAATATTTTAGCTATTCAAAAGAAATTCACAAAAATCATTCCAAAAATAAGGCAGAGCCTGAGTTCATGTTTGTTGTGCTCTACATTTTGTTCCCATATTAAGACAGAAAGAGAAAAAAAGAAATTACTTGAGTTGAAGTGTTAGCCTATGTTCTGCTGATTTTCTGTATTAGCTTGTAAGTAACCATGCTGCCAAGTAACTCTGTGATGTGTTTTGTGAGTTTAAGTTGTTGTCATGGTGACTACAGTTGCTCTATAGGTTTCTTTTTCTCATTTAAAATCTAAAGAGACATTTTTAATAAAGAAAATGGAAAAACGTTTTTAGTTTAAAGTTTAATCCTCTTGTTAAATATTTCCTCTTAATAATATGCCAAAACTTTTCAAACCCTCTTGATACTCATTCTTTCCTGCACCCATATTTTCTTTTCAAACAGAACATTTTATATTTAGTGTCAATTACTGATCTTGCTTAACTTTCATATAAACCTGGCTGATGTCAACATGAATGCACAGGTGAAACTTTCAAAGAGCAGCAGCCAGCCAGGCACAGTGAGTTAAGAACTATGCTGTGCAATAACATGCCATTAAATATCACCATTGTCCCAATTCAGAATACCTGCATAGTTTATCAATAAGTCTTTGCAGATATTTTCCTAATTTAATTTTTTAATCACTAAGAAAAAAAGCTTACCCTTTATACAAAAAAAAAAAAAAAAATGCCCAGAACGAAGTTGTTCTGCCTGTTATTTATGTCACAGAGAAACAAAAGTTAATATTCATTTACTGGCTAATCTTTGTAACATGGAAACGTTTGGCTTTCCAAAATTAGGTGGTTGATTCAGGGTGAGTTATAATAACCTCCTGTTTGTTTGAGAAACAAATCTGAACTGGCAAAATATTTAAAGCAGTGTTCAGCAACTATCATGAAACAGGACTACAGAGAAAAATCACATAACAGGAAGAAATATTCCTTTTTTAAAAAGTTATTAAGTAAGAAAGAGCTTTTCATTCTGAGGACAATTAGGAGGAAGAGTATTGCTGCAATACACTGATTTTGTACCTTTTAAAACTGTTGAAATTAACTCTGATGTACTAAATAGTATCACTGGTGGAAAAAGTAATAGTGAGAAAATGCTAATAAGTCCAAAGAAAACATGATACTTATTTGTGAAGCAGAGGGTTTGATGGCTCTGTAGTTAAGGATGCCTTGTGGCTTTTAGAGCACTGTTTATATTTCCAATACACTATGCAAACTTGCTTCAGCTAAAAAAAAACATGCAGTAGTGGAACAAGAAAGGAACAGGCTATACTGTGAACAATGATTCTGTGACACAGCCATTACAGGGTCGTGTCCCCAGAACAGCCAAGAGATGTGAAATCCATTGTCCAGATTTCTTTTGCTGTAAAAGAGACATGCACCTCTCTGGACAAGGCAAAATAAACATAGCCTGTTGTTTAGGGGTGAAAGTAGAATTTAAATGATAATAGGTCTACTACTGACCTTAATTTCACTGCAAATTGGAATTTCAGAGTTCTCAGCATAATTAAATATACAAGGGAAATTAAATTAGTGACAGAAATCACAGAAGTGATTTAATAGATCTACAGGCACCCATTCTTGAGATAATTTCCTGGCCTTCACTATTAAGAATACAGTGCATCTATGTGAATTATTGATTACAGTGATGAATCTGGTATATCAGGGCAAACTTTTGCCTAATTATTTTACACAGAACTGCTCTCCATCCATTCAGCCAGACCTAACCTCATGTTCCACCAAATGAGGGTAAAAGTGACAGACACCCAGTGCAGTGACCGTAGTGCGTTCTCCCATCATCCACGTGCTACTTCCAGCTTCTCCAGAAGGGGCTCCCTGGGGTGGCCACAAGCTGAGTCACTTCAGCAGCCTCAGGGAAATCAGGGAAAGGAAACCACTCTTCAAAATACCAGTAAACAAGAAACAGGACAGGGCTCTCCCCAGCTCACCTGCCTGCACTGACTCACCTCTTGGCTACTGCTGCATCCTGCAGTGGCAGGGAGGGGAAGGAAACATGCAGCCAAGAGCACCTCAGTGTAGAGTAGGTGTAGTCCAAGGCTTTACTCTTAATGACACTGCAGGGTGTTATTCCAGTCTCAGTGGAACATAAAATAGGCTGCTCCTTACCAAAGCTATGCCTATAAGAGCACACAGGCTGTGTTTTTCTGAGCACAGTGTGACCTTTAATTACATCACAGGTAAGAAGCTCACTTGGCATCCTTAGCGTGTGTTGTACAATGAACATCCCGTGGCTGTTGCAACCAAATAGTTGTTTTCTTTTGGGGAATTATGTACCTTCTGAATTCATATGATAGTACAAACCAACACACTGAGAAACTGAGAGGTGTTTCTGGCTTACAGGCCACCCAGTTTGATACCTCATCACCTTCACTTTTACACACTAGAGCAACTCTGTATAAACTCTCAGAACTCTGTTTACTTCCAGAAAGAGGTCCAAATTACTATGGTTTTTTTTTTTTGTTAAGGTGGTCTTTACATAAGGACTCGGACAAGAGACACCAGTAAGTTTAGATGTAGCCAGAAACTGTATTTTGAAAGGAAATCAACAGTTTGGAAAGGTCTTTGCACAAGGTCACACCTAATGTCAGAAGGAGAAAACACTGCATTAGCCAAGTAATTTTTCTGATCCCAGTAGAGGAAAACCTTGCAGTGAATGTTTTCAGTGCTAGTCTTGAAATATTTCTTTTCAGTACTTACATTTGTAGAAAGATTTTTAACTAAACATTAGAGCCTTGAGATATGCTCACATGCAGGACTCTCTCTGTGTATGCTGTAGCTTAGATTAGCTACTAAACCAATTCTGCCTGGGAAAAAAAAATGTAAGACTGAGAAATATAATAGATGGACAAAGTTGTGGCAAAAGAGAATCTGGTAAATAAAAAAGCTGTAAGGGAAAAAACTCGATATTGAGAGAATCTACATAAATTTAATTAAGCATAGCAACAAGGGCTTAAAATAATAACAAGAAAACTGATTAAAATCAATGAGATCAAAAGGACACCTTCAGCAAATTTTGTATAAATCATGTCAAAAACAGCAGAGGTAAGCTGTAGCACAGATTTTTCCATTAGTCATAATTAGTACATGAACTCTCCAAACCAAATAGCATGAGGTGAGTGTATTTCGAAGCACTGGTAAATCTACAAGTGAATCTCCTTCTTTATCCATTTTGTACCTTTCTCCCTTATCGTGGGAACATTTCAAAACTGCTGACAGCATGGAAATCCACTACTTAGTACAGTTTTCCATGTAACTGTTTTCTTACCTGTGCATGCACTAATGATCAAACACAGATCTTGCCCATATCTGTTTGAAGAGGGTTGCATAACACTAGAGGCAACCTGGTAACATTATAGAAACTATCTGTAATCTTTCACTCTTCATGACCAAGTATTAGTTTAAATATAAAAAGAAAGAAACTCTTCAGAAAACATGAAAACTCTGCAAAAACTTATTTTAAGCCAAAGAATATCTATTTTTACATTGTTTATCATAATTGTTCATAATGTAGTGAATGATAGCCCTTATTTATTTTGAAAGGCATATTTGAAGATACAATCAACACTTGAAGACGTCAGTGTTCAGTGAGCATGCACATCCATGTTTAATGCAGAAGAAGCAAAGGAGAAAGTTTCAGGCTTGTTTTCAGGATAACCAATTTTTAGGTCACTACCTTAGACAAGACAAGGTAAGACTTAACAGAAAGCCCACATTCCACAACTGTTCATCACTGGGTTTTGAGTCTTCCTTGAATGGGACCTGAGCAATTATCAGCTTTAAATAAAATTACAATCCTACTGAAGTGCTATTTTGAACCCACAAAATGAAAGTCTTTCTCTCCTTTTTCAAAATACATTAGAATCCTAAGAGACTGTGGACACACTCAAAAATAAATACAATATAAAGATGGTGAGGAACAAGCCAAGAATTCTGAAGATTTTTGATTACTCTTTAAAATATGCACTTTCACATTATTGTATACATCAGCCAGTCAATTTTTTGTCTTTTTATAGACTGTCTTTTTATAGACTGTGGTTTAAGATTATTTTATTGGGAGGAAGTAAAATTAAGTAATTTGTATATATCAGGAAAGCAAGATCATCTAAATAAACTGTAGACTGACCACCTGTTCTGTGTCTGACAGAAATTAATGCCCAAATTACAAGGCTAAAATATCTTAAGATCATAACACTTTTCTATTAGATTTTTTACAGAAATTCAAGTTCCCCTTTTTCATCAAACAGAAGCCTTAACTGAAGTAATTTCATGGAGAATTCTACTCTACTTTCACAGCAACTAAATAAAAAAAGAGTTGTACTATGGCAGATACATTTTACACAGATGAGAATAGAGGACTAACAGTCAAGAAGAATAACAGAGAAAATGCTACAAAAGGAATTTTCCCATGAGCTTTTTGCTCTCTGCATGCTATAAACCTTCTCATCTGAGAAAACTCAGATGGCCACATCATACCAAAAATTACCAAGTGAGCTGGGGGTTTGACAGTAAGGGACTTTGCCAAGCAATGACTCTGTTTATGCTCTCTTGTTGCCTTGATGACAGTACTGCATTCTCATAGTAAAGCAGATTTTAGAGGTTTTCTTTGCAGTAACTATTGAGAGAGGAGAAAGAAATTAATGAACTAGTACTGAGAGAAGCATAACAAAAACAAATACTGAAAGCGGAATCAAGTATTTCTTGTGGATTTCTGATTCATGTATCTCCTGAGAATGTATGATATTGTCATTGCTTAGCAGAAATCCATAGTTAAATTTTATGTCCTTTTTGTTCCTCTTTAACAACAAATTTTTAAGTACCTTTTTTGTCATGGCCAGAACAGATTGTGGAAATATTTAATAGCACTGGTTTATGTTTCACTTTGTTCTATTTCTACGAAGGTTTCTGGGGAGAGAGGGGGAGGAAAGGGGATGTTTTCTTATGCAGCAAAAGTAATTAGGTAACTACTCTTTTATGAAAGCTGTGCATGGCAGGACTTCAGCTTTAGAGTATCAACAAAGAAAAATCTGGCACAAAAAATGAGCCAGCAATTCAGTTTTCTGGTCTAACTGTATTACATTGTACATGGAGCTGTCAGGAAGAAAGCAACCAGAACATATGTTGATATTGTGCTGGCATCAAAATTAAGATGTTTTTCTTTTTACTTTTTATGTAAATAAAACCCAGAGTCTGTGAGGGCTTTTGATATGCTTTACTGAGCAGATTCTTACTCAGCTTTATAGAGCAGTTGTAGCTTTAATTATTTTGACAACCTTGAATTTTTGCCCTGAGCTTCAGGTCTGCAGGATTTGGGAATCTCATAGCAAAATTGCTAAGAAAAGCACTTTGGAGTACAATATGACTGGCTTGAAAAGTCCCTTAGCATAGCTGCTTTGGAATTTCAAATCCAACCCAGTTGGCACAGAGGAGCTGTGAAGACAGAATCTCTCTCTGAGCTGGACAGAATCCCCTGGGGACTCTGCTCAACAACCCTACCAAGCAAAAAACCCAGTCTATTAACATAAAATTTTGTAGAAGGTTTTCACTACTAAATAGCGCTAAAACTTCATGAAGCCATACAAAAAAAAGATGACAAAATAACCTCTTTGTCACGTTTCAAGTACCAAGAAATCTAAAAACCACTTCAAAGTAAAATCACCAGGATTTCAAAGTGGGTTAGGCAAGGTTATAAATGAAGGAAACAGGTCTTTCTAACCAAAGTGCAAAGTGTTGGGCAACTTTCACCCAACTGCATTTTGCAATTTCTATTACTTCTACTGTATTTATATCTTTATTGGCTTCATTTCCCACTGAATTTCATTACTGTCCAGAGGTCTGTCTGCATGCAAAGTTGTTTTTCTTTCAGAAATGCTCAGTCTGATGCTGCTCAATACTGCAGCAGCACTGAACACAGCACAGCCAGAGTATTTGGCTCCTATTAGGGCTGCAGATCAGGTATCATTTTGTTAGCAGAGCATGACCTCCCATTTGACAAATGCCATTCAAAGGATATAAATTTGTTTCTAATTTTTTTCCTTTTCCTTTTAAATACCATTTTCTTACAGGTAGTTGTCCTGTGCTATTTCAATTCATATTCACATTAGCAACTTGTTTCTGCAGATGCTCTCCAGTTTGCTGAATTTTTATTGTCAAATATTTTGAATAGGAGATTGAGCATATAATCTCTAAAGCAGAACAGGAACAATAGACTGTATACACTTGAAATGAGACAAAGATTTTCTCTCTACTTAAATCAGTTTATAATAGCCAGCAATCACTCTACTCTGTACATAAGGTTCCATAAATATTGGGAAACAAACCTCAGCCTTTTTATACCTATAATGTACCTAGAACTCATGGATAAAATACTTCCCAGGAAAAGAGAAACTTACAATACTTTACATATAAGAAACTGTTTTTTATATATTCACTTACTACATCAAAAGTAACCCCACTTTATTCAAGGTCAGATACTATCAAAAATTCCCATATTGTCACTCCAGCTTTAATAACAAAATTATTTTGAGATGCCCTTCTTCAAAAGGGCAATAAAAATGGGATATTATTTATTTGTACTGAGAGGTATTAAAAAGAAAAATGTTCTGATAAGATAGACTAAAGACATCCCTAACAAAGTCTGTATGTCCTCCAGGGAGAAATTACATATTTTTATTATGACTTGGCACATTTAAAATTAAAGTGAAAAAAATCTATGATTCCAAATAATACATATAGGTATAAAAATTTCAAGTTCTGAACATGTTCTAAATGTCTCTGCAGTTTCTTTGCAAAGCTACTTTGCTGCTTTTATTTACTGCCAGGGACACAAATTTTTGTAGGAGTTGCTGAGGGGCTTATTCTGGAAGGAAATGTGAAACATATTCAATAGTCAGAACATACTCACAGAAATCACCTGTCAGCTTCCTCGGGTATTCCTAGAGTTTATGACTCCAGTATGCTCAGTAGAAACATTAGTACTAGGTGTTTGAAATAAGCCAAATAATCTCAAAGCAGAAAATGGAAAGAACTTAAAAACTTAGGAAATGCATTTTACACAAAGTGAAGCACACACTTGTAAGCCTGATTTATCAATTCCTAACTTAGCTTTTAACATTTAGTCTTGCAAATTTATAACTGTCTTTTATCCAAAAAGGCAACTTTACTTTCCAGCTTCTATAATTTTATTGGTTTCTGCTCAAATTCAGGAACACATTTAACTGCAAGTCTTATATATCAAAACTTCACTGACAAATTTTAAATTACAAAATAAGATGCACCACTTTTATAAGATTTCAAGGAGGCAAACATCTTGCTTCTGAAACGTCAAGCTAATAGTCATCTTAAACAATCATTTTACAGAAAAGAAAGTCTGACACAACACTCCCCAGCCTTAATTCACATCTTGAATATTTAACAAATTGAAAACAAATAAACAAACAGAACCACAAATCACTCTTTCTACAATTTCTACAATTGACAGTATGTTTATCTAGCTAGAGCTAAAAAAAATAAATATTTTTGTGAAGCTGCAATGACCTGCTTCATGCTGTCAGACAGAAGTTTGGGACCAAAGACAGTTTTACTTACCATAAACCATTGTTTGCAAATCTGCAAAAAACTAAGTAAAACAAAACGTGTTCCTATTTGGACCTGATATGGCACATATGGTATTTCCTGATGCAATTTGGATCTGTCTGGTCAAATTTCAGGTTTGGCAATATGGGAACATTCTGGATTTTCATAAAGCTGTTATGAAACTGATAGAGTGGTAGTCCTTGTAGGAGGTCATTTGTTACTTTGCCAGAATATTTAATATGGATTTGTACCAGATACAGTTAATATCTGCAAATGACATATTGGAATAAAGTGCACAGGAATTGGTACCCACGTTACTGAGCCCAGAAGGTGCTTGGTACTTCCACACCAGTGCAGTAAGTCTGCTCCAGTGAAGGGCCAGAGATGATTGTGGATCAAAGTACCTCTCACACAAGGACAACTGCAGAACCTGCCTAAACATTTTTGACATCATGTTCCATCTAATGATGAAGATCTAACTTTCAGTATCCTTGCCATCACTCTGGAATTTTAATGTTCATCATAAACATTTGTATTATTTTCAGCAAACTGCAATCCTTAAGGAACTGTCTCAAATGCTGAAGAATGTCAGATATGTGTTGCAATGGATATGAAAATCTACTGAATCAGCACAAAGGGTCTTCAGTGATGTTCTGTTTGCAAGCTGAGCATTATTTATAAAGGACTTAAAACTCCCTCTGACCCTCATGAAATTAGTCTGTGAATTCAGTTTTGGAGATTATAGAACAATTACATTTGGACTTTTACATATGGGTGGGATTTAAACTACTTTTGTTTAGACTTCCTGCTCATTGCTTCTTCCACCAGATACTCCAGAAGAGGACAAACATAAGAACTGCTCACATGAAGGCCCACACTAATGGCAAGCTGCTCTCTTGGAGATTGCTGGGAAGGAATCTGTTGCTTGCCAACCAAGTTTCTCTGTGTTCAAGAATTCTTCACCAATGGGTAAAGCTATCCATCGAGGCACAGCTGTGTGCAATACATCCAGCATTGTAAGGATTTTCCTGGACAGCTTCCACATAGATGTCAAGCAACTTTTCTCATGAGATTTTGGAAGGATTTTTAATCATCTGGGATAAAAGAGTATGATTAAAGGATGGCTGGCTCAGCTGGTGCTGACAAATATACTGGCATCTGCTGTACCTCCTCCTGAAAATTCTTTTTCAAGGGAACCAGATCAGTAACAGACTGAGCAATAGGGGGAATAAATATGTCTTTCATGGTCTTTGTGGTGAAACCTTATGGAGTTCTGAGATATCCCACTTGAAGAGCTGAGGCCCAGACGTAAGGATCCCTGTAAGCAGGAAATTAAGAATGTCTGTGGCAGGGAACTTCAGAGAGACAGGATCCATGTGGTTTGCAGTGTAGAGTCTCTCTGTTGCCTTGTGAATCTGATGAGTACTGCAGTAAACCTAGTTTTTTAGGAAGGCACCAAGGTAGACACCAAGGAACTGCAGAAGGCAGTCCAATGTCACTTTGTCTTACAAATCTGTCTTGACTGTCACATAGTGTTAGAAGGCTGGATAATAAACTAAATTAAAACTATTTACTGATAAGTACATATTTGCTGTTAACTAATAAATTAATTTTAATTGCTATTTAAATTACTAAAATGTGATCAAAAATTCACATCATTAAAATGACAGGGGATTTCATAAATTACTTAGAACAATCAACACAGTTTAAACCACGCCTTATCATTAAAGTTTGCATTTGTTCAAATCTTCCCTCTGTCTGATTTATGGAAGAGGTTTCTTATACATTATGGAAGTTCCTTAATTGTCATAGCATAACATAATCACAAAGTCAGCTGTTGCTGACTCCTGAAAGAATCACAAAGCCAAGTTTGAAAATAGTTATTTAGCCCAGTGATTGAGACATCAGCATGGCAGCCATGTTATATCAGGTCAGATCATTTGAACTAAGTAATTTTGTTTCATTGAATAAATTTAGTAGACCTATTTTTTTAAGCTTTCAGTTAAACAGATAAATATATACATGTAGTCTTCCATAAGTATCATGAGGGATGCCATGCAAAAATGAATCAACTGAATATTGTACTTAAAGGGAGTAAAGAACTATTTTGGATATATAACAAGGGAATTTTAAGTAGATGAAGTGATACACCTCTGCATCTGATCCTGGGAGGATAAAAACTGGTATAATGACATCCAACCAGGTGCTCATAATTCAAGGAAGATTTTGAAAATTGGCCACACAACTGGAGAGAAAATCCATTAATATAAGGGACTGAATGCTTCAGAGTAAAATTTCTTCATATATATACATATATATCTACACACACCCACATATATATGTGGGTGCATGAACTAATACCATGAAACCCTGTGTCAAGAGTTTTCAACCCTAAAAGACAGTGTTTTCTTATGCACAGTTTCCTCAATTTCTTTAGACTTATAATGATTTCTAATGGGCACAGTATTTGCAGAATCACATTTTTATTTAAGTAAAGAAACTTGTGAAGGAAAAAATATGATTATAGAGAAATCAAACCCCTTTACCAAATCAGTTTGCAAGTTTCTGTAAGAGCTTATTTAGCAACCTCTGGAGACATTTCACGTAGAAGTTTCAGACATCTGTGCTGCAGCCTACAAAACACATTAATGGATCTGTTCAGGACTTGCACATCATCTTGGTATAGTGATGATAGCAATCCAGTTAATCCAGTTGCTCTATAATCTGTGAATATTCACTATACAAAATAAGGAGAGTTTCATTTATGAATACCTCCCCTCCTCTTGTTTTAAACCAGTCCTTGTAAAACAGCAGGTGTGCTTTTAAAAATCTAAACAAAAAGAATTTGCGATGTAGTTTGTATTTCACTTAATTTCATAAGACACTTCTCCAGACTGTGTTCAGCATGGTCAATTAATTTTACTTTCACTTCTACATTTAATCAAAGCTTATTTACCAGCAGAATAGATGCAAATTTGCAATTAGTGTCTTAGCCCACACTAAGTTTAGCTGTAGTCACATTCCATCTTTAAATGAGAGGTGGTAACTCCTGGCTTCATTGCCCATGTGAGCAGTTCTTCCAGTGCCAAGTCAAACATTAATTTCAACCTCCTTTGGCAAGTATTTAAACTAATTTATTTGACTGCACTATAATGAAGGAGAACTTACTGCTGCTACTGGGTTCCCTCTGGGAGATAATTCCTAACAGCAAAGACACAGTAACCACCATATCGTCTTCCCAGTCTTTTGACTGAAGAATTGGTTCTACATTTTAGCTTATGCTCAGTACTGCAGCCCTGATTTATTTTCTCCATCTGGTTGGTGAGATTTAGTACATACATAATGCGTGCCATAAGGTATGCTTAGACATTACTGTGGTCTTCAGGTCACAGTAATCTGGCATGCAGTAGGGAACTAATGAATCTGAGAGACAAACTGAAATGGCCTGCTGAATTCACCTATTGATAATAGTCACAGAGGCAGGTCTTTCCATTGCTATTTCAGATGCTACAGATGAAACAAATCACAGTGGTGGAAAGCGAGATGATGCCAACACCACCACTATCCCTTCAGTTTGCATCTGCTGAGTCTCAGCCCGTAAAACCACCCTGACGCTGCGGACATCCACCCTGATGCTAACAACCAGACCCTGTGCTCCTGCCAAAGAAAACTGGCCAGAACTACCACTCAGTCCAGGAAATGTCTGCCAAGGAAGTCCCTCCACAGTTCAGGAGAGCAGCAGGAGGATGTGTTTCAGGGTGGCATTTCCCGGAACCATGGACTTCATCAAGATGAATATAAAGCATGGATTGAGGAAATTAGCTAACTAGTGAAGACTGCAGTTCTATCAGCATCCACATAAGACTGCCTACTCATGTCAGTGCTCTGCCTTCACTGCAACTCAGAACACTCAAGATCCCAAATCTTCTAGCAAGAGGAGTGATTCCTGCTGGTGAGAAAATTCACACCTCACACTTCTGCTAGGAGGAGTCATTGCAAGGCAGTGGTCAAAATGTTCTTCAGCCTGAGGCACGTGGTCCATTCTCACTTGGTGCTGCTCACCCTTGGTCCCTGCTGCTGGCACTGCCAGACACAATCCTCAAAGCCATGAAGCAAACAGCAGCACAGCAAACATTCTATCTGTATAAAGGTCCACAAGGGATAGATAAATATGCAGACAAATGGTGTCAGACAAAGAGAATGGAAATATATAGAGCCACTACCACAGAGACCAAATAATGAAGCAAATTTACAAAGCATTGCCAAGATGAGGAAGTACAGAAAATGCCAAAAGCACAGAAAGATAATGAGATCAGAGCTCTGAGGTGTTTTTTCAATAAAATAACGTGGCAGAGCACATTTTTCGACACAACTAGTTGTTTCAAGAAGTAGAGATACAGAGGGAGAGAATGATGGGCCATTATTTCAGTTTTATGCACAATAATAAAAATATGATAGGAAAGTGCAAACAAATTCTGCTTGAAATGATGAAATCTTGGAGCCCAAAGTTATAGAAAAAGGAAGGAGAAAGGAAGGAGCAGAAGAACAGAGTGAGAATAGGAATTAAATCAGAAAATCTGAGGCATAAAATCAATGAAACTAACTTGGACTCGCATAGGCAAAACCTGATGAAATTCACTATGACATAATTGAGGAATTAGCTGAATTGCTCTGTCATTAGTTAGAGCTTCACAAACTAATAGTGAGACTGTATTAGAGGGCTGAGCAAAGGCACATATATTTGGGGAGGTAAAGAAGTACATAGGAAACATATCTGTCTCTTTCCCTGTGATTCACTGAAAGAAAAAAATCTCATAGCTAATAACTCCATTTGCAAGACATACACGTTTAAAACATAATAAAATACAGTCAAAAGTAATTTTCCCAAAGCGAATCATGTCAAAATGCTTCTATTTTCTTCTTTGCTAGAATAACTGGTCTAAGGTGTAAGGAGGAAGTGTTCATGTAATATATTTCAATAAAGTCTTTCCTGTTGTCCTAATGAGACACTCTCATAAAGAAAGAAAGGAAATATTACTTGATGAAGTTACCTAGGATAAGGATATGTCTCTGGTTGAATAAATAATTAGCAATGGTTCACTGCCTAAGAAGAAGCTATCATAAGACCCAGCTCAGATCCATTGCATATTCTATTAAATAAAGAAATAAAGCTCAGTGGTAAGAGATCATGGAAGCTACAAGAATGGATAAAGTTGAGAGAATACAGGAGGTTAGGTAAATATTTCATTTGGAGTAACATTCTTCATCACACAATATAACATTTAATATAGACAATTAAGGAATGTTTTATAAAGAAGATGGAAGCAATGGATGAGGCAGCAACAATGCAGAAAACAATGTGGAAAGCATATTGAGAATGATTACATGAGTAAGAAATTATGATAACAGAAAAATGAAAGTCTTAGCAAGGTGATTTAACAAAGACCTGGGTATACAATAGTACATACTATTTTTCCACTATCTATGCCCTAATTTTTTTGCCCAACCATGCTCTGGGTGAAGAAACTTCTTCTAATATCCATCCTAAACCTTCCAATGTCCAACACAACTTCAGGCCATTCTCTCAGGTCCTGTCACTGTCACCACAGAGCAGATACCAGTGTCTGCCCCTCCTCTTCCCCTCACAAGGAAGTTGTAGCTGCAGAGAATTCACCCCTCAGACTCCCCTTCTCCAGGCCAAACACACCAATGACCTCAGTCACTGCTCATACAGCTCCTGCTCTGGACCCTTCCCCACCCTCATGGCCCTCCTTTGGACACTGTCTAACAACTTTGTACCTATTTTATATTGTGGGTCCCAAAACTGCCCCCAGCACTGGAGGTGAGGCTGCCCCAGTGCAGAGCACAGCAGGGCAATCCCCTCCCTTGCCTGGCTGGAGATGCTGTGCCTGATGCCCCCAGGACACACTTGGCCCTTCTGGCTGCCAGGGCACTGCTGGCTCATGCTCACCATCGACCAGGACCCCCAGGTCCCTTTCCATGTGCTGCTCTCGTCTCCCACTTCCCTGCCTGTCCCGACAGCCCTGGCCCTAGTGAAGAGTACTGAAGAACTGGATTCATTTTCTCAAGCAAAGAGATGACTGAAAGCAGAGAGGTACATATGGAAAAAGTTCTTATTATGAAGTTGATGAGAAAGCACTCCTTCATGCACTGAGGAAACAAACATTTCAAACTGGGCATGTTTTTCAGCCTATCTCACTGTAGGGCACGGATAGAGAGAGACTGTGCAGAGAAGCTGAGGCGGGAGGTAGAAGCAGTCAGAAGCAGAATAGAGTTCAGCCTGTGCCAAGACAGACTTCAGGATCCCTAAGGAAACTTTTATGTAGTCTGGTTTTACATCAGGTAATAGAATAATTAAAGCTGTTTTTCACATTCCAGGAAGATGGAATGTTAAAAGGGAGACCCGGCAACAAAACAGTACATTTTAATTTAGGCCCTGAAGGGACAATCATTCTGGCTGGATCAGTCTTGTTGAAAATAGTTTAAAATCTCTATACATTTTAATGGGAACTTGGTAATTTGTTTCTGCTCAAAACAACACTGAAATACTGTTAATTATTTGGAAATAATTATTATTGAGGTATAATATTAATTTAATTTTAACTTTAATGAAGCATATTATAGCACTGAAATCCTTTCTCCAACATTAAGGAAGCCATTAATTTGGTTCACAACAACATTTTAAAACTTCTTTGTAATTGTCCATTATCAATAGAGAAGGTTACTGCAATACCTTAGTTTTACACCAATTCATTTTACCTGTTTTGCATAAAAAAAGTTCCAGTCTGTGTCTACGCAAAGCCACAAGAAAACACTTCTAGTTTACAAATGAGATGTTAACAGGACCTGTTCTAGTGGTGAAAGGTAAATTTTCTAAAATTAGGGGATACATAATTCAATAAAGATGAGCTCAGCACAAAATGTTTCTCAGCTGATGCCACCAGGAAGTCAAATTCATTTTCTCCAAAAGTACAAACATTTGCACATAAATACCATAAGAATGACATATCAAGAGGAACATTCTTTAAGGTGTGAACATTGGCTGAAAGCTTTTGAGCTCCAGCAAGCAGAATGGCAGGACTCAAGAACAGAATCATAGAATAAATTAATAATTTAGGTTAGGAAAGACCTTTGAGATCATTGAGTCTATTTGTAAACATAACACTGCCAAGTCTCACTACACCATGTCCCAAGCGCCACATTTTCAGATTCAGGCTTAATTTCTATGTTGGGAAATGTTTCAAACACTAGATGAAGGTCTGGATGAAAGCCATCTATCGCCATTTCTGGTGATCAGGAAATTGTTTTACCTAATTTTTGCAAGCTGAAAAAAACCCACAACCCCACTTAGTGAATGGATTTTTTAGATCCTTTAAAGTACCTTGAAAATCAGACATTTTTGACAACAAGAAATATTACAAAGCTCACTCATGCCAATTGAAAAATGACTCAGCAACTGATCTTGTAATGCCTCTTGAATTCATCATTAACTCTAGAAATGTTTGCTTAGAAATATTACAAAACAGCACACCAGCAGTGTCCCAAACAGACCATCAGGCCAACATTAAATATTCAATACATTTCAACAGTGTTGCTCTCTGTAGTCTACCTACAGATAACATGGAGTAATTATCACAATTTATGCTTTAGTGTATTATGGGATGAGTAAGAATGTAAAACTGAAAATGACCACATTCTCATTAATTTCTTTGTCAGCTCACCACCTGCTGTTCTTTACATTTCCACATTACTCATTATATTCTGTTACTCTTTCCCTTCTTATTTTAATTTTCCTTTAATTTTATTTTTCTCTTTTCCTTTTTTCTTACCTCTTTTTTTTGGCCTCACATTATTTCTATAAAGTTTCTCATCATTCTCCCTTTCTCAATTCCAAAAACTCCCACCCAACTTCTTAGTGTTACTCTGCCACTAAAGCCACTGATTTGACACCCGCAGAAATTACCCTGCAGTCATTACACGCCCTGCATTGGTACATTGGTACAAGCTTCTGGGGCACCCCAGTGGCTCCCAAGGCAGCAGTGGGCATGACAAAACCATGTCTCCATTGCAAGATTTGTGGAGGTAAGGAAATGAGATTTTTCAGACTTGACTTGTTGATGCCATGCCCCATTTTCTGACTTGTCCCCTTTCCTATGCCCATTCCCATGTCCTTTCCCACGTACAATCACCAGCTATTTCTTCAGCCTTTCTCAAGACCCACATCTCTCCCCGTCCCACTTCCAGTATGTAGTGAACATGTCTCTTTAAAGCCAGCTCTTTCATTTGTAAGTGTGAAATGATCTTGACCTTCAACACCAGCTACGTGCTACCACCTACTGCAGAAACGGATGCCTTGGGAAAGCAGAACTTGGTACTCTTACCAGGTGATTTAAACCTATGACTTTCCAGAAAAGAATAATGCAAGCAAGGAGTGAAAATAAATCTCTCCCACCAAACTGAAGGCTACAAGGTGAAACAGGAGTGTGTCTAACCTTTTGCTACAGCTCCTTTTCCTATCAGCTTGAAAATACTAATCACTGTGACTCTGCAGTGGGCCACTACTTTTCATCATATTTATTTGCAGTTTATCTTCTTCACGCATGGGCCTTGTCCCAAGGAAGTGAAGAACACAGCACAACAGAGTTATTTTATGGCTTTTAGGTCTGACTAAACAGATTTCTAATAGAAAAGTACAAAAAAATTTCCTCACCGAGGAAGAAATTTTATTCAGCCTCAGATGTCAATATAATTACTTTTTTACACCAGCCGCTTTCTCTTTGGAATTTATAACTCAGCTGTTCTAAGGTACTGCCATTAAAAAAAAATATTGACAGTTTAAATCAACACATTTAGATTGTATTTTGGGGTATTTACCCATCAGTGTAATGATTAAAGCTACACAGGAAGAAACAGAAAGGAGCACATGTGCAGAAATACACCATCACTAGCAGGATGGCTGTGGCTTTGAACTATGTGAATGTTTGCAAAGCTGCAGCAAAGTTTGTCATTACGGCAAGGGACAATCAAGAAACAGATAATGATTTCAGGGTCTTCTTGTGTTTTTATAGTCCAGCCTTTCCTTAGAGCATGATGTAAAGGACAACTGCATCTTTTTTTCCGTGCCCACCTTCCTCCTACACGACAGGAATAAACTGTCATTCATTAAACTAATATGCTACATTAATTTACAATTAAGCTATCACCAGGAATAATTATATATAAGGTATATGCACCATAATTGCAGTGCACAATTTGATATAAACCCCTCAAAGTTCCCTATACATGTTTATTCCCTACACAAAGTATAAAGATAATAATTTGGAACACTGGAAGGCTGCTAAAAATAAAGGGAGAAATATTCCTTTTTTTAATAAACCTCTAAGCAGCTACAGTGTACAACTTTCTATGCTGCCCGAAGGTACTTGTTTACTAAGTTGCTTCTTCTTCATCTGTTATTCTGATTCGGAACCTTTCGACAGACACAAATTGAAAAGGTGCCAACAGCAGCTATACCTATGCAAAACACAAATATGCCTTTTCAGTACATACTATATTGACATCAGAGCATGGAGAGAGCAAGATAGAACTCACAAATAGAAAAAAAAATCTGTTACAACAGTATAAAGCTATATGTCTTGTACTTGCTAAAACTCTTGAATATTTCAAGTACTCGGGAGAGGAAAAGAATTTTTAAAAAGGAAAGAAGGAGAAGCCAAGTAAGGGTATTACTCTGATGGTTATTTTTTTGCTAGAAATGACATGTTAGTATAATTTTTCAAGAAGAAGAGACTCTCAGACAAAACCTTTAAATGCCCAGATGTTGCAGAATATTTTCTTATTATTTATTCTATTTATAATTAAAACTCAAAAGTTATTGATACGGATTGTTCTTACTCCACAAATTACAGCAGTATAAACATTTTCTGGAAATCGGGTATCTGTAAACAATATTCTGTACAGTGTATAATCACCTATGTGGTCTATAGTGGTGTAGAAATAGTGCTGGAATAGTTTCTGTCAGTTCATTACAGTAGACAACAGCATTTAGCATTTACAATCAATTTTAGTGTAAAATAAAATAATCAGCTACATATACTTTGTGTGACTAGCGACCAAAGAACTGGACCAGGGCATTTCTTAGTGAAGGAGAATTCAAAGTTCCAGAGAGATCCAGTCTAGTTAATGGCACTGAATACAACACTTGCAAACGCAGATGAGCGAAGGTACTGGAACAGCAGCAGCCGTACGAGGAGCTCTTCTCACATGCAGACACCAGAGAGAAGGTGACAGCAGAGCTCCCTGAGGAGCAGGAAAACTGATGGGTTTCACCTTATTCTCTCTCTGGCTTTCAGCACCATCAGCCCCTATTTTCCTGTTCTTCTCACTCAAAGGGAAAACCCTTGATCCAATATTGCATGAAACCACGCAAAATGTCCAGAACAAAAGGGAAAATGTGTGGAGCAAAATTTTGAAGCCAATACATTAATACTTTTTAAACACACTGAGAGCCTTAAATCAAAGACATTACACAGCAAGGACAAATTCTTTGTTATTATCCAGCTGTCATTGATTTGGAAATCTCAAAGCCCATGGGTTTCTTGAACTATTTCCTGGCTTTTGTGGACCCTACCAAGACCCTAAGAACAACTTATCTTGTGACATTCTGATCCTTTTGCTTCCATTTACAGACAAGACCAGGAAGGCCAAAGTCATACCCGTTCCCTGAAGACTGAAACAGAATGCTAGAAAAATGTTAGCTTCATTATAAGTTTTGATTAATGACCATGTAGATTCATATTTTAACAGTATTCATAGAAATTTGAGCACTGGAACATCTATTCTGTCATCTAATCTATGCAGTGGACAGAGAAGGATTTGTTCCCTAAAGTGTATTTCATATGACTTTATTCAGTCCAATTTTAAATGTAGGAGCCATGAGGCTCCCATTGCTTTCTTTGAGATAGCTGATTTGTTTACTGTTTGAATTAATTTCACCATACCCAGTCACAGCAAATATGCTCAAGATGCTGTTCTTAATAAAAATATGGAATGTCCTCAGTAATTTATGTTAACATTAAAACAGCCAGTGAATATCCAAGCTACATGTTCTGTTGAAATATATCTTTGCATATAGCAGATTCCTCCTTTGATATTAATGAATGCAGGAATCTGTAAGTATTTGGCAGTCTTTTCTGATGCAATTAAAAAATTTTATCCTCATCAATGTCCTTTAGTATTTTAGTAATCATTTCAATGGGATTCATAAGCTTAGCTTTTTTTTTTTACACAGTTCTAATTCTGAATGAATTTTCTTATTTCCAAGCATTGCTGAGTAGCAAGTACTTAACATTACACTTAGTTCCCACTATTTTTATATTTTTATTTTTTCATGAATTCAGAACTTGCAAAAAAATTTGTAAAGGACTCAGAAATATCTTTTTGTCATGGAGTTTCCCATCTTGACACATAATACCCATCCCACTCTTATGTAGAATATTGCTAATATTGGAAAGATTATTTTGAATAAATACTTTAATTTTTACATTACTGGAAAAGCAACAAGTGAAAGTACAGATCCACTGTAAATGAAACTTTGCTAAGTAGGAAGATACTTGTAGGTAGTTATTGAATTCTAACTTAATTCCCAAGAAAGATGTATTTTTAAAGAGTAACTATAATTAGTGTTGGCTATGATCAAAACATTGCTAAATATAAATATATATCAAACTTTGAATTTTTTTTTCTCTTATTTTCAAGGAAAAAATTGGATAGACTGCTGATGCAGTTACCTTAATGTAAAATTTGTACCCAGTAAAGCCATTTTGCTTATATGGACAAAAAAAATCACAGGATTCAAAGGACTGAGATTAAATCTTCACAATTCTTGCATGAGAACACTTTTTTCACTAGGGAAATATTTTCCAAAGTTATAAGGAAAAAGAACACACATTAAAAAAACCAGCTCTTTAGTATAGGATAGCATCTGTATTTACTGTACATGATACAATCTTTATGACATACGGAGATTGTTTTTCTGTTTGAGTCACCTAAAATATTATGCTGGTCTCGACCTTGGAAACATTTCTTAAGCATTTACTGTAGTATTACAGAGATCTTTTGCCAGAAGAGTCACTGCAGAGCCACGGACTCTTTGGGGGCTTTCCATATTAGGGGTTTTCTCACTCTGGATTAAGCATGCCAACAGTATTTAGTTGCCGTTCTGTATTTAGAACTGATTTTATGGAATGGATTTTGGTAAGAAATGTTCAAGCTTCTTGTATTTCATTGACTTAGGTTCACTCCCACAAGATAATTTAGGGCAACATCCGTTAAGAAAGCTGTTGCAAACTATCCAGTGCTACACCAGATACAGACGATTTCTATAGCATATTACCAAATGTCAGGAAATATGCATTTATTCACCCACAATTCTAATGGCCCCAAAAGACTGTGCAGAATGTACATTTCAATTTTTTTTTTTAAACTACAGCTTATAGGATAATTATTACAGATCCTTGAAAATAGTTACTGATATTTAAACTATTATATTCCATTAAACTATTAGCTTAAATAAAAATATATCACTTGAGGAAAATATCAAATGTCTCTTAATTGTCAATCAAAAGCTTTCTGTGAAAGAACTTTTTAGCTCCTCTTTATTGAAGTGCAAAATGTTTAATTTAATTTATTATATAAATTGCATAGCAGATACACAGAGGAGATTCAAATTTAAGGTTAACAGTTATGTCATTTCCCTTCCACAGTAACCTTTTAGTGTCCATATTCTCCTTCTGCCCTGCAACTGTAATAGTACTGAAACACTTCCCTACATCTAAGGTTAGTGGAACATAATCCTGGCATGACTACCTGTCTGAACTTACTCTGGAGCTGCAATGCCAACTGTTACTCCACTCCCATCATATATGACATTAGTAATGGTGATCCAATAAATAAAAATTCTTGTATTTACTCTGGGACTATGTATAATCTTATATTTATTTGTCATATCAACATTGTGGTTAGAATACCCTACTGATGTCACCCAGTAAGAGTTGGGTTTTGTTGAAGTTGTCACCAGCCATCCACAGAAGTGTGAACTATTGAAGATGTATTTAATCTTCCAGCCACTGCATCCTTATTCCTAGCAGTTTGAGAAATGTTATTTCCCACTCAAGGTCATTTGGCCTGAAGCTAGGAGCTGACAAAAGAAAGAAAGGAATCCCCTGCACGAGTAAACTAGATCTAATCTGGATCTGTAAAGGAACTCTACAATTTACTTTAAAATATAAAATAATCAGAAAGATTTTTCAGAGATCAAACTAATATACAGAGGATGCTTTGAAGAATCACCTCACTAAAATTCCAACTTCTCACTCTTTAAACTTGAACCCTTACTATTAGAAGTGTCTTGCAGATCATTTAGACTTTAAGCACTTGTCTGCACATCCCAGCAAGCAGGCTACTTTACTCTGAAAGGTGTATCATTTCAAGTATTAAAACTCTGCCATCCAGACAAAACCAGCTAAACCAGCCAAGAACCATGTTCCACTTTTAAAGTTTTATAATTCCAGAATACACTGAGGGGCTTTGGAGCTGTAGGAAAACAGAACACACAAAAAAGTTTTCAAAAGCTACTCTGCCTCCCTTTCATAATAAAGACAATCCCACACAAAACTTTAGAGAATGCAGAGGACAGAGAGAAGAAGAAAAATAACTTTTATAAAGTCTCAGTATAAGTGGAAAAAATTAAATTCTGAGAACCAAAATCACCTTATATGTTACAAGGCTATGCAATATTAAACCCTTTATCTTCAACAACTTTTTGTGTGCTTGCATACAAACTTTAAGTTAACAAATAGGACTAGAGAGTAAAGTTGATAATATTTTCAGTTCAAAGTAATAATAGCATCACTTACCTAAAGATTGGTCTTTGGAGATGCTTTTTCTTGATTGTAACACAATCATCCATTTAAAGTGGGGAAAAAGACTTCTTCCAGCAAATAACTCCAAAAAAATCCAGGGAGTAATCGGGAAATTTGTTCTTAGCTACTGTGCTGCAGAGAGCACACAGAATGGTATTTTGGTGCTGGGGGAAGCCTCCCTCCCTCTTTCTGACAGTGGAGCAGAAAAGGGCCATAGAGGCCACATAAGCCAGGCACGGCCGTGCGCTACCAAACCGGGCAGGCTGAGCACAACTGGAGTCAAGTTGCTCGAAGCGAAGAACTGCACTGGATTCCTTTCAACCGTGCAAAAAAATTGGGGAGCTCTGCCAAGTGCTACCCAGGTAAAAATTTGTTAGATTATCCCAGCCATGAGAGCACTTTTTACACATACTGGTCAAAGTCTTAAATGCAGAGTCACTCTCTCTCTCTCTCTCTAAAACACACTGTTCCGAGGCTCAACTTTTTTTTCTTCAAAATAAAAGTTGTGCAGCTGTTTCAGCATTCCCATGCGAGTACCTTCAGAAAATTTGCTCTGGTAAAAGAAACTGTATACAAATTAATGAAGACGGATGGATCTAGTCTGTAAGGCTGGCTCTACTTCAAGAGATTGTAATTATTTTACAATCTGGCTTTTATTCACTCTGGATGATGTGTGGATATAACTATGCAAATTAAAGCACTGCTCATAATTTTTAGCATACATAACCTAATGACCTAGAATTGGCTGAAGCAGAATACGGTGTTTGCAGCTGGTAGGACCACAACTACATGAAACAAACCAAAGCTACCTCAGTGAGGAAAGCAAAATGACCAAGTTCAGATAGTGTCAGTAGCAAACTGTTACTGTTTGCAAGATAATATTTCAACATAGATCCAAACTGAAAATCTTGCTCTGACATCACGCTGACATAAATCAGGAAGAATTCAACCGCAGCGAGCACAGGCTGTAAACAAAGCCATAAAGCAGAAGCGGCTGACCGTGGTTCTCAGTGAACTGAAGTCATGCGGGCTTCAGGTGAGACACAATTACCCACGCACGTCAGAGGGCTCCTAACAAACCTGTGCTGGCACAGGTCTTGCTGGGAAACATGGAACCCAGCCAGAGGAGCAGCAAACCAGCAGCAAGGCAGCACCACGCGTGCAGCTGCACACCCTGGAACCGTGTGACCCCTTCCTGCTGAGGGAGGGAAGGTCCTGCCACAGGTTCTGGCCAACACCCAGCACTGGAGCTCCCTTGCGGCTCCATTCCTGCAAAGCACTCGGTGTGTACGAGGTGCAGCTCCTGACACGGGCCAAGTAGGATCAGGATGGTTGGGATTCTTCTGCAATTGCATTAGTAGTTGGGGAGAGAGGAGAAAAAGGGCAGATTTATACAGTTAAGTGCATCACACTGACAATATCAAAGTAAGGAACTAAGATGTATATACTAGGCTGTATATGACCATGAAAGGTCCCGTTACTTTATGCTGAAATTATTATTCAATTAACAATATTTTCATGAAATAACTCTATATAGCTGAGAGATAACACATATTCTATTAATATGTATTTTCACAAAAGAAAACCCAGGAGTTAGGTGGGTTTTATTGAGAAAAGTAAAGTCTCTTCCTAGAGGTAAAATATACACAGTTTTACAATAGAGTCATCAAGTTTTGTTAGCCTGAAAGGACACAGTAAGTGATCTCCACACTGTATAAAACCATATCTTCTTGACACAGCCATGGAACAACTATCTAAACAAAAAATTATCAGACTGTCATCAGCAGTTATTTTATGTAGTTCAGTTTCACCTCCCCCACTATTTCTATTCCTCTGAGTAGTGAGAAATACATCTTCACCAGGAAAACAACTACCTGTGTCAGATTGCAAGACCTTGAAGGATCTGAAGATCTTTATTCAACAATATGCAGTGTTCAGAGTGTTGTCATTATTTTAAAGACTTTCATCTAGTCATCATCTCATTCGTTCTTGTCTGCCAAGATTTACTATTTCCTTGATACAGTTTTCTTGCTCTGGGTTTCAGGATTCCAAAATAATTTGCTACTTTTTGAATTGTGCTCATTCACAAAGCTAAAGATCACAAAGAAATCTCTCTTTTCTTTCTGTTTCACATTATGTGTATATATTGCTATACTTCTGCTATTTAGAGAGATTTTCTGTAGCTCAGGGTAAAAATCCAAAAAGTAACAAGAAAGAAAAAAAATTTACCAAATTCTCAATGAAAGATGTACCAAATATGTTTCCACTGAACTCCCAAACCTTTTATCTAGCAGTTTTATTGGTTTTGAAAGTAGCAAACATCTTAAAAGTAAATTTTTCTGGGCCAACTTCTACGTACATTATACTTAATGAGACTTTGATTCAAGAATGGTTTTTAAAAAGTACTATTAATAGGAAATGGTAATGTAACTTGACTTTAATTGCACTGATTTTCATCTTGCAAAGAGCCATTTTTGACCATTTTTTTCATTCAACACAGCAACTACCAACTGATTTGTTTGTAGTATTCAGAAATCATTTCTACATGTTAAATAAGTATATACACAAGCCCTTTGACAAAGGGCATTTCAGAAACGTGGTAGATTAACTAGACTCAGACCTGAAGCCTGAGTCCCCCGGGAAAAAAACCATGTATAAATTTCACCAGTCTTTGCAGATAGCAGAATTGGAGCATATTGGAGTAATATTACTCCAATCTGTAGGCTATATGTACTCCAAATTGTAGGCTGTGCTGGACCTGATACACAGAATGTGCTGAAGAGGTGCACTTTAATTATAACGAGGAAGTGTAATTATAATGAGTTTTCCCTTGAAAGCACTATTCTAATTTTTAGAAGTCCTCTTTAGACAAGTTTCATTATATTTCTTACTTCAAGCTAATCTTTTTAGGATTAATTAGAATGGTAAAAATCTATTTAAATTATGCTCTAGAGATATTTAATTTTCCAACACTGGAAAACATTAAAATCAAGCATCAAGTAGAAAACATCTAAATTATTTTTTCTCAATTTATTTTCCAATTATTGCTGTTATTGTTTGCCCATCACAACTAATGGCCACTGCTCTACATGATACAAGTTATTGTATTTCATGTCCCATGCATATGTTAATGTAAACAAATACTTTTTGGACCAAAATCTTGTAATACTTTACCACACAGAGAACCTGAGTTTTCCAAACTTCAGTATATATAGTGATAGTTAAGTAATTTGATATTTAATACTATGTCTCAGGGCCTGTTCTAATGCCACATATTTCTTATTAATCTGTAGCTCTTTGCCAGAAGTCTAGAAATGCAATTATTTCTCCTACTTTGATTTCAAAGCTATGGGAAATTAAGATGGTAACATTAAGAACCAGTAATCTGTATGTGTCAGGCACTTAATGCTTTCTACTTTCTAGCTAAAATGCCTTCTGGCTATGAAGATAATGTAAACATTGCTGGTTGGGGTTAAGGCCTCTTCTGCTTCTGTAGAAAGACACATAGGTGAGAGAATCAACAGAAAGGGGAGACAAAGAAATTATGAAGGCATGATCAACCACATACATGAAAAAGATATTACCTTTATAAAAATGCTGGAATATTAGGGAGAAAAATAACTGGCAAATGGTCTGTAAGAGAAGTAATTCTGTCAAACTAGAAAGATAATCTATCTAAGCAGCTTGCTGTCTCAAGGCCAGCACTATTCAATATTTTCTTCAATGGTTTGGATGGAGAAATGAGATATTCCAAAATTATATTAAGCCAGTAATATTTTCTGAATGTCCTTGGCAAACTGCATTAATGTTCAGAGAAAAAAAAAAAAAGAGGATATAAAAAATACCAAGCTGTACATGCACATGGGAATAATCTGCAGGACAAGGGGCCATTGGCTCAGCAGCATTTCTTCAGAAAATGCCTTGGAAGCAGCAGAGAACTAAACAATCACAGTCTTATGCAAAACCAAGAATGACTCTGGGAGATATAAAAAGGAGATAGAAAGGAGTACTCTCCAGAAGAGCAACCTGCCACTCTCTCTGTTCCCAAGGCTCACCTGAAGCATTGTTTCTTGCTTTGAGGCAACACAGTTCAGCAGACACATACAGGACTAAGCCTTGACAAAATAGAAATTTAGAAATTTAGAAAACATCTCATGAGTAAAGACAGAAGGTCACACAACATAGCCTAAGGAAAAGAAAACCTAATTAAAAATATTTCAGAACATAAATATAGCTGTGTAATTTATGAAAACAGACTATTTTCCCTACCCCTGTGGTCAAGAAATAACAAAATATCTCATGGGGTTGTAAGTTGTGGTAATAAAGACTCAGTGTGGTAATAAAGCTGTGGTAATAAAGATTCCTTTTTAAAGGAAAGTAATAAGGACATTAATTGCTAAGGGAATCTGTTCTTGAAAACATGAGTAGCTTTCTAAGCATAGATTTTTAAAAAGCTATATAAGCATGTGTCAGAAATTATTAGCCTTGACTTGGATGAGAATATAGATCAAATAATCTCTAAATACATCATCCAACCTCATAGTTCCAAAATTCTTTGGTAACCAACTGCTATTCTAACTGAACCTTCTAATTAGTTTGGGATTTTAGTGTGCATTAAACCATTTATCAGTTAGCTGTAGCACTTGGGCTTTTCAATATTGTTTGCCACTTTGCAAACCTGTTTGTCACTTAATCCAAATTTTGAACTTTGTTCCTTAATTCTGTCAACAGAGTGATACTTAAAGCTTTAATTCATTAAACACCATTTCTATTTTGCTTCCATGAGTATGGGGTCAGATGTTTCACCATTTCGTTCACAACCAACAAGAGAACAAGTGGAGAGCTAAGTTTTGTACATCCATTTTCTGCACTAATGAAGTGTTTAAAAAAAAAAAAAAAAAAAGACAGCATATTTCTACATGTTTCTCTCCTTACAGGTTTGAAACATAAAAATCTAGAGCAGAACTTATGAAAAGAATGCTATCTTACTTTTCAGTATAACACCTTGCACCAGTTTACTGGTTAGGAAACTTGTAATTAAACTACTAAGTAAAGCATGAAGAGAAAACATTTTATAGCAAAAAGGCAACCTATCTTGTTCGACCAATCCCTAACAAGATTTTTATTCAAGTATTTCTAAGCTTGTTGGAATAAATTCACTCAATAAAGGCTGTGTACAGACTAAAAGTTCAAACTTGGTGCCTAAGAAACCAGAGGGGATTATGTGAAACATCTCTATACCATCAGTGTCAGTTCAGCAAGAAGGTCTTCCAAGGCTCTTTACAAGACAGAATAGCTTCCAGAACCTTCCCTTCCCTTCTAATGAGAGGGATAAGCCTCTCAGCATGCCTTTTACCAGCTTCCAATCTCCATGGACAGTCTCCAAATCTGTCTATAGCAATCTAATAAAATTGTCCAGGTGTCTGATGTCCCCAGAAACAGGTTAATTGCTAAAGGAGATGCTGTGATTGCTTGTCATGCAAAAGGTAATTTTATCACAAGCGTGTCATGTTTGATAAATAACACTACCTACTAGAACTGTGTTTGTGTAATGGTTTAGGAGCTGAATTATAGTTACCCCCATTCTTCATATTCCTTGGCACAATTCATCCTCTTAGGGATCAGGCTGAGTGGTTTTTCACCCAACTGTTACACCAGGTTTGCATTAATCTCACTGCACTCTGAGCAGTGTAGGACACTCTCAATTGGTTTCCTCACATTGACGTCAGCAAAACCCACTCTAAAACTTCACCTAATGACTTCTCCAAGCTTGAGAAACCAGACAGAACTAAAGAGAATTGTGACTCTTTTGGAATGCACATAGAAGAGTTTGCAAATGTCACTGGATCTATTGTAGTATGCATGCTAAAGCTCTGTGAAAAGAGTTGTGTAGGCCTTTAAGTTCTGCTTTCCCTTTTTACCTTTCCTAAGTAAAATGAATTGTAAATGAAATTCTAAAATAAAATAGTTGTATTCTCTCTTACTTTCCCTGTTTATATGCACACACAAACTGAGCAGAGACTTACGTCAATGCCGTCATGCAGGAGATTAATTTCTCTGCTAAGACTTTCCTGCTCAGACTGGAACACAGGAACTTGGCTTAAGAAGCTTCCCAGTGCTTTACTTGTGCTTTTATATTTTATTGCATCGTAAAAGTCCTAGTAAAACACAAGCAAATAACAACAACAAAAAAAAAGCCAAAACCAAAAAAAAGCAGCTTATGGGAACATTACTTTTTCTGATTAATAAAGTTCTTCTGAAGAATCTGACCAGTTTCACAGCTGTATTTGATTGGATTCTACCTATTAGGACTTTATACTCTGCCTCTCCAGTTAAGGGAAAGTGGGGGATGAGCAGGACAGCAAGGGAAGGGAAATGAGAAGAAAGAAATTCCTTTGGGATACATGATGCTAAACTAGCACTGAGATACACAAGTCAAAACATGGCATTCTTTGGTTTTGAGCCAGTGCAATATTATTATTGGCCACAGTTGATGGAATTTCAGTCTGTATCAGAAAACACTGTAAGTGATGTGCCATGTGTTTTCTAAATGTATACATATAATGGCAACTATACACTGACAATTGAGCAACCATTGACTAAGCATACTGTTCCTCTTTAGGGTGGAAAAGGGTAATCAAATCCTCAGAACTTAGTATAGATGGGCTGCACAAAATCAAGCAAAAAGATAATTGCTAAACACTTTAAAGGTAATGATTAAAATATATGTCAGGATAACTGTTTGTTTCAATATTTAAAGATTGAAAAAAAAAAGATTAGAAATCCAGGATTGTCCAGAAAGGAAGACATGACTAACTGTGTCATATGTTAAGCATGGCTATTGGACAATGTCAAAATCATGACAAAAACAATTTCTGCTAGATTGAGGTTCCTCATGGAAAATATATGGGCACTTAATAGGAAGAGGCTATTCTAAAATGAATTAGAAGATATATGATAGACTGCATCAATTGTCTCTATATACAACAGTTCTCATCTGAATGTCTGGAACAAAGAGGCAAGAATCTATCATTAGCTACCTCTTCACTACACAGATTTTCTTTGTAAGTCACATTCAAATCTGTGTAGGTGGCAGAGTTTGAAAACCTAATTTTTTTTAATTGTAGGTTTTGAAAATATTTTACTCTATCTTTCATCATGGTTTCCAAGATTATGTATTTCAAAGCTTTCTGAAACTTACTTAATCAAAATTGGTTAAAACACCCTGATCTATGCACATTTATTGAGACTTTTTGGTTTTCATCATCAGATTACTGGCATCCAGTTTGACTGACACAGACACTATCTGCAAGTATAAACCCTTGCACTTTCCTAGGGGATTAGCAGTATATGGGACTTGTTGCAGCATCTCTTCTATCAGCTAATTGTTCTTTGCTCTCATTGCCATTGGGTAGGTACAAAAAAAAGATGGCACAGCCAAAACACTACAGTTGATTACAAATAATCTTATAAAACTATTTCTCTTTGCATTTGGATTGTGAAAAATTGCCTTTAAATGACAATTTCCCTATAGATATCTTGAAATCTGATATTCATAATTTTTAAGTCTTACAAATAGTGATAAATGAAATTTTGAGTTCAGCTCTATCCTCAGATATCTAACATGACCATAGACAAAAACATCTCGTGTATGACTCAGAAACCTATTATTCTAAGACAATAACATCTTGATCATTCTTAACTTTCTATTACAAAGATATTCACAAAATTTAATGCATACAGTAATGATCTAAGTGTTTTTCTTCCTATCTAGATTCTATTATGGCCTTTGCAATACACAGTACTTTCTTCCTAAGATAGAAAGACACACATAATTTTTTATTCTCCTTTTACTATATTACTTATATTATTTTCCTTCTTATCCCAGCTCACCTTCCCCCCCAGCACCCCACACATTTCTTCCCAAGTCTATTCACTGTGATTATGTTCTTCCAAACATGCCAAGTATATGTGTACTCATGAGAGAAGATTAGCAGGAAGTTTATCTTTTCCAGCAAAACTTTTCAGAGACTAAGAAGAAAACTCAATCTGTTATTTGGCAACAGCATTTCCAGAGAAGAAAAGCAACAAGCAAAGGAGAAATGTAGAATTGTATATATCAAATAGTTTTCTCTCTCCTAACCCCTAAATTTTATTCTTAGGATGACTAAATTATGTAAAACAAGGCTCTGCTGCTAATTGCAGTCTATGCATGAGAAAACTCTGAAACTATTTCAAATGAACTGGTAATGATCCTCAAGAAGGGTTCCCTAGTGTGTTCATGTTCAGGACTCCTTAGGATAAATTTTGACAGTCAGATAATCTACAGTGAATTTGTCAGTATATCACTTATTTAGTCAACAAATTTTAAAAATAAAAATGGTGCTTAAAAGTAGTTCAATGCTCCCAGTTTTCATCAAGGGTCAAAAGTTAGTCAGAAATATAAAACTAAAAGAACCTGAGAGAATGTGAAACACACCAAACATAACAGTTTATAAACAAGAAATGACTCATGATTTCCTACTGTCTGCCTAGATTTTTTTCACTTTCCCCTCTTCATGGAAATACATGTTTTTTATTAATACATTTAAAATCCCATTTCAAAAAAATTAATTTCTAATCTTTACTAGAGCTTCAAGCCTAACCAAAACTTGAATGCGCATTCATTTTATACTCTCCTCTGTCTGAATTCAAGGCTGAGGCAGACTAAATTTACTACTTAAATTCTCTGAGATGTTTAAATGTGGGTACAATGTAGCTGACTTCATTACCAGTGCAATTATTTTCCATATTAATTTGGTGTACATGTAATGGGCTATGCTCCCAGCCCCAGATAATGAGCTGTTGTGATTATCTCCTAAAAAGACAAGGTACTCACCAGGGCATTGTTAAACTCCTTGTGTATCATCAGTGTCTACCTAGACCAAATAATGAGTTACGATTTTTCATACTAAATCTTAAAATTGAACTAAAAGCAACAAAGAACAGAATTTCTAATATAATCTGTGCAATGATGTCTTTTGTAGGCCTATTACACTTCTTGTGAGTTACTCCTGAATGGCAAGCTAAATCACAATGTTCAGTAAGAAAAAGGTTTTCCAGTGTTTAATCACATCTTGGCAACAGCTGACAAATAAGTTTTAATAAGATGTAGATTAAAAATGACTGTTATATAATGTTTTATGTTATCTGAAGACAGATAACAGGGTGTATTTCTGTCCTTCCAAAAGGTGTCAGTTCTGTAACTCTTTTTAGAAATTTATAATTCAGTTCCTCTCATTTTTAATTATCTTGTTGCAAAATTCATAAATTAGCAGGAAGATCCAAACATTGATTAAAGCTTTCTGCCTCTAACTTGACAAGACAAGGTAGAACTGGGATCATTTTTCCAAAATAACAACATCCTATCCAGTCAAACAGTATGTAACAAATACTACCATGTGTATCACAAACTGATCTTTTCTCTGAAGCCCAGTAGGGTGCCTTAGGGAATGTCAAGAATTTAGCAGCTATGCTTTTATCAGACTCTTCTTTTTTCCACTCTTCTATGCTTTTGAATATTCAGAGCAGACCACTTGGTAAAAGAAGCAAACTTAGGCATATAGAAAAAACAATATAAGACATACTGGTGATGTAAACAGCCTCAACCAGTCACAATGGCTGCAGCTGAGCACAAGTAACACCAACAATTCATGGAATCATCATAGAACAGTTTAGGTGGGAAAAGACCTTTAAGGTCATTGAGTCCACCTGTAAACTTAACACTGCCAAGTCCAGCATTAAACAATGTCAATAAACACTGCATCTTCATGTCTTTTAAATTCCTCCAGGGATGGTGATTCCACCACTTCCCTGGGCAGCCTATTCCAAAGCTTGATAACCCTTTCAGTGAAGAAACTTTTCCTAATATTCAATCTAAACCACCCCGACACAACTTGAGGCCACTTCATCTAATTGAGTACTAGGCTTGTTACCCGGAAGGAGAGACCAAAACCCACCCCACCACATTCCAAGTAATTGTAGAGAGTGATAGTGTCTCACCTGACCCTCCTTTTGCCCTGGCTAAACAGCCCCACCTCCCTCAGCTGTTCTTCACCAGATAATCTCTAGACCTTTCACCAGTTCTGTTGCCCTTCTCTGGACACACCTCAATGTCTTCCTTGTAGCGAGGAATCCAAAACTCAACTCTGGACTCAAGTTGTGGCACCACCAGTGCTGGTTACAGGGGGACAATTACTGCCCTGGTCCTACTGGTCACAGTATTCCTGATGCATGCCAGGATGGCACTGGCCTTCTCAGCCACCTGGGCACACACTGACTCATGTTCATCTGCTGTCAACCAGGTTCTTTGCTGCTGGGCAGATTTCCAGCCACTCTACTCCCAGCCTGTAGCAGTGCCTGGAGTTGTAATTGTAATTCATTAAGAATAATTGACACAGTTAAACAAAATTTAATTACTTCAGTATTCCCCACCATGAGTTGCAAAAGTCTCATCTTGAACATTTTGAAAAACAGATAATCTTTCATGCACTATGGAGAGAAGCTGTTATAACATTGGTCCCACTGATGTCAGTAGCATTCACTATGACTAATTCACTGTCAGTGTGATCCTCAAGGAGCAGATGGAACAATATTTATTAAATTTGTTTTATGTGGTAAATCATGCTCCCAATGAACAAACCTATCAAGTTATGATAGGTCTTAACTAATCAGGACAACTACAGTAGAAAACAAAATTTTCACTTTGAGATAGACTTAGGAAGAACCTTTTTCTTTAAAGAAACAGGTTTTGAGGCTCTTGAAGCTATGGGAAAACATATTTTCCACTGAACTTTAAAACTTTACATGCCCAAGAGCCCTAAATTTGGGTATCACCTGTCAGATACTCTTCCAGATATATTATCAAACATACTTCAATTTTCCAAGTGGGGAATTACACCCTTTTAAGTAGCAGCAATATCAGCCATGATGACACTAAACATCTCTCCATATAGCCTGATGGCAGCACCAGTATTGCTCAGAAACCCAAATGTTAGAGAAGAGCCCTGAGCAGGGCCCTTAGCACAGTATCTTCTGCAAGCCTTAGACTCAGATAACCAGGCACGGGTCAAAGCAACACTTTAGTGGCCAATGCTCCCCTGCCAGTGCTCTGTGCTTCACTGCAAACAGTGCAGACTGAGCTTGCCCCTTTTCCCTGATACTGCTCTTCAATTTCTTGATGCTCAATGCTTGAATTTCTCATGTTCTGTTAATCCGTGTGTTCAGATTGATACAAATGCTCTCGTTCCTCAGTTTTATTTGAAGTAACCCAAAATATTTATTTCAAGGCCACTATAGTACATTAAAGTCTTTAAATTAAACTATATAAAATTATTCTGGTTTGGTTCAGTAAAGTGACTTTACCCTAAAGATACATATAAACAAGAAAGTATTTAACAATGGTGAGCACTTAAGTAGCACGTAAAATGAAATGAGCTTGTTATAAATAATGACTGTATGACAGGTGCTAAAATATAATTTTCCATTTAGCAGCCTTTCTTAAAGCATGAGGCATTTATGAGTTTGGCTTTTATTCTGACGCTATACAGCTGAGCATCTCTGTGCACAGGATATTTGTCAGTAAAATTTCAATTACAACTACAAATTTTTTTCACTTGGATCAATGCAATTTAATTATCCCTTTATCCAGATTAGTAATATGAATTCTTCCATTACACTCTTCAACCTTTAGGAAATTATTATTTTAGTGTTATTATACAGACCCGCTCATAAACCACGGTTAAGAAAAATATTTCACAAAATCATGTAGCCTAAGGAAAATGTCATGGGCTACTCAGGTCAATGCTGCTAAGGCTGTTTGCAGTGACCATTTTGAGAAAAGAAAACACACGGAAGACCAAGGAAATGCCAGTAACATCTCTATATAAAACCATATTGCTTTCTATTTCTGATAATATCTGTCTTTAGTATTCCCTGTGGAAATCATTGTTTTTGTGATTTGGATTTTTCTTGTTTGGGGAACCATATCTTCAGGGAGGGATTCACAGGACATTCAGTGACTGTGCCATGCAGAAGCTCATGTTACATAGCCATGGAGGAACAGTCATCAGGATAATGATGAATTTGGCTTCCAGGTGAGTCATGGTATCAAAAGCAAGAAACATGACTGCAAGAAGGGAGCCACTGAAAACTCACAAATACCTGCAGCATTTTAGAAACACCGGCAATAATTGCAGATTTAAATAATGCTTCATTAGTCTCTTCCAGCAATGGCTGCCAGACATGAGGAAATAAGACAGAAAGTAAGTTTAGTTCTTAGAATAACTGGCTGTGATACACTTCACATCTCAGCATGTTCCTGTTAGATCAAATAATGACACTACAAAACTGTATTTGCAGATGCTGAAGAAAATTGCACCCCATCTAAAACTAGAAATTTTAAAACTACAAACACCTATCCTTGAAAAGAAGAAAAAAGGGGAAGACCCAATCACTCATTAACACAAACATGCAATGTGGTTCCCTGAAAAAAAAAAAAAAAAGGAAAAAGACAAAGAAAAAAACAACACACAACAAAATACTATTATGATCTGGGACAAATATCTCAGAGTGATATGGCTGAAATACTGCATTTGCTCTTCAGAAGTTTGATTTGCAAATAAAGAATACTTTGCATTTCAGGTTGATATTGTAAACACTAAAAAGGGTACAAAACCTTTCAAGAACAGCACTTTGTTGGACGTGTGGAGCTCAAAATGGGATACATAAATAGTGTTTTGCAGCTGAGAGAAATAATGCAAGTCAAGACAATGATCACTGTTCAGAAAGAGGTGCATGAACTGCAGAAGTCAGATGACTGTGTCAGTTTTCACAAGCACTAGCAGAGATTACATCTCCCAGCATGATATTTTACTTGTTTTCATAACAGCAGGACATTTTACTATTGTTCAAGTTTGTGATTGCCTTGCAGATCCTTTTCCATGGTATTGCAGTGCAGCTAGTTTAACCCCATCATATATTTGTACAGCTGGTTACTGCCACATGAACATGGCAAAGGGATGATAATTCCATTGCATTTCAGGATCATTTGAGTTCTAATTTGTCTCTCACTGGATTTTCAGGTCTTGCTAGAAGTTAATATTGTTCCAAATTAAAGAACAAATATGCACCCATGTCAGAGGTCTTCAGAGCCATGGATACACCTTTCCATTCTGACAAAATAAACTTTGATAATTCTTTGCCAAATGTACTTTACAGCCAGTGTATGATTCTTAGAAAGTTGCTCTGAGCCCTAAAACCAATTATATGGATATGTTTCTCAAGGAATCAGAGAACAAAAGAGGGATGAAGTCACTGTATTAATTCACACTGACCACAGCTGTGGAAAAACTGTCTGAAAGGCAAAGCCAGCACCTAGCAAACATACCACCTTTGCACTTTAATTTCAACCAACTAGTATCAAAATCAAATTTGCAGGAAAATATCCTTCTATTGGCAACTATTTTAAGGAATGATCCTTCCTTAGACTCTATCTAAAATAATGTTGACAACTAAAATTTAAATATAAATTGGATATTTCCCAATACGAAGTCACCTTGGTAACTTACGTGCATCGTAAGTGGTAAGTAAATTATCTTCACAATTTTTCTCACATTAATCTAAAGTTGTGACATTGAAGTGGCATCTGAATGCATACTAGGCAGTTTCAATTTTAACTTACAGAAATTTAGCTTGTTATTACTAATACTATATAAAGCCTTGCACACTTATGCCATATTGATGGTGGAAGCAATGGTGAAGTGATCAACTTCACAGAATGTCCTTTGTTAAGTGATAGGAGTGGCATTTAAAGTAGATTAATGGCAAGAATAACCTGGTTATTTTTCCTTTTTATACAAATGTAAAGAGCATGGACTGACAGATAAGACTCTGGGCTGGGATCTAAGAACCCTGAGCTTTTCATGAGTCCATGGACATGATCTTGGACAGGTCACTTTCAACTCAGACAGCCTAAGATCTGTATTGAGAGCCGGTGAAATTTCTTCCCTTCAAAAGCTGTCTTACTTTATGGACCTAAAGTGCTTGCAAACACTAGGTATTCTTTCTACCTTTGTTTCTTTTCCTGTATGAAACAAACTTTCATTTCAGTGACTCAGTAGCAACAGCTTCTTCTAAAAACCCTTTCCTATGCAGTCAAAGCTAGTAGTATCTTTTTTTTTTTTGTCCCTGTTATGTAGCAGGTGCTCTAGTTTCAGACAGATCTTGTTAATTTGTGGCTATGTAACTCACTATTTTTTACTAGCACTTGTCACATAGTCAAGCATGTCCTTTCATACAAGCTTAAAGGAACTACTTTAAAGTGACAAAAAGTAAATAACTACTTGCTCTCAAGATTTCTGCCTTGTTACAAAACCATACTTACTATTTGGAATACTGCAGTGATTTCCTGCTGGTACTTTGATCCAAAAATATCATGGGCTGTGCAGGTGGTTTCTGTCACACTGTCATTCATAATTTTGACAGATTTTAAGTCTGCATAATATTCCCTGATAAACTTCTTAATGTTTTCTGTGCCAAGAAAGGAAAACTTACATTCTGCCAACTTGCTGACAAACCCTATTGACGATATCAGACACTTGCACAGTCAGTCAGGAATGCAAATAAACCTTCAACTCACAGCGAGAAATACTAAAGAACCTTGGAAAAGGCCACTATACTTGTCCAGTCTGACTGACTAAACCATAAGGATACATGTAATTTGTTGCACACACATAATCTTAGTTTTAACTAAAAAAATTCTTCTGTGCAATCTGGAGTTCAGCAAACCTACTTACCCTTTCTCATCAGCACAATGCAATCTTTCAAGTTAAGCAACGTTATAATGCAAGAATGCTTATGTGAATAACTCCCCTTAAGTTGCAAGCACAGAATTAAAGCAGGGTATCCTGTTTCACCTTCTTAAAGGATTCTTCACTGGCATCTTTGACTGAGGGAAGAGTAAGAAGAAAGAGCGCTGGAATTTCCCAAGTCAGCTTCATACAGGTTTCCTGAAGCAGTCAAAGATAACAAATTTGGACTCTCAAGAGTATGTTGATACATAGGAGGTGTTTGGCACCCTTCCCAGCTACCTAATTACTCTAATGTAAATCTAGAAATGAAATCTACTTCCATCTCCAGCATTTTCTGATACTATGAAATTTTAAAAAGTAAATCCAAGATTCTAAATAGAACATCACAATACACAAAGTATTCTCCCGATGTAAAAGCATTGAAAAGTATATACACTTTGACACAGACCTCCTGGACAGACAATAAATTCAGTCATTCTAAAGCTGAAACCTACTTTGAAATTCTGTTTTGTCCTAACATAACTAACCAACAGCTGGGCAAAGTGATGGGAGGAATTTAAATAGTGTGAGTTGTGGCCATTCCACAGCTATCACTTCTGGAGATTTTCAGGTCTTTTCCCTCCCTTACTACTTCCACTGAAGTAATTTCCTCCTCCCTTTCTGCTGCTCTTAATATTTATTTTGTTACACACCACTGGATTCCTCCATTTTTAGTAGCATTTCAGATTGGGAAGGCTTTGATTCGAACATACAACAACACAAGGTCACAGGAGAGACCCTTAGCTAGAGTTGAATGCCATGGGATCTGGAGAATAAAGACAGCTCTTTGCACCAATCCCCTGGTTATGAGAAGAGGTTAGGTGACATGCAAAAAATAAATGCTGAAGTACTAAATAACAGCATTAATTTGTTAGGCAAAGCCTTTTCACTGACACAGAAGTCATTCACAACAACTTGGAAAAGATTTTCATGCACTGTAAAACTTTTAAACAATGTATTTTAAACATTTGTTTGCTGTGATACTACCCAAATTTGCCAGTGGTAGATAAAGACCATCTGTGTAGTTGCTATACAAACAGAACAAAAAAGCTCATTGCTACCCCAAAGATCTCACAACATATGTTATGTGAGAAATGAGTATACTGATATGTTACCAAGTCTGATTTTTGTTTTAGATTTTAGGCAGTGACTGGTGAGAATGCATCCCACATCTGAATTTACTTATAGGCAGAATCAATTATGCTTTGAGTCATTTTTATGAGGTTCAAAACAAAGAGAAATTACAACTATACCTTGTCAAATAAGATTCTTTGGCTATAGGTAATGGCCAGGGAACATCTATAGGAGTGAAGATACATGTGACTCTGAGAATCCCAGAGATCAGCATCGTTTCCTGTTTAAAGCACACACCTGTGATGCTCTTAATTTTTTTTTTTTATTCAGCTGAAACAATAACTTTTGGAACTTACAGTACATTTAGCACATCTTTCAAGGATGCAAGTAGATAGAGATTGGTGACTGCAGTGACAATTACACTTGCCAGGAAGTGATGAATCATGTCATACACTTTTGCTGGTCTTATTTTAAAACTAAGAACTTGGCACTTTTCCTTTTTTATTTTGGCACATGCCCAAAAGCTGCAGCATTTTTTTCTAGACCAAGGGTTAAAACAGACACACAGAAAAATGAGACTCTGCTTAAACTGCCAGACTGTTAAACTTTCCACACTGGTATGGGGAGAAAACTTGAAATAAAACACTTGGAAAAAACTGCTGAACAAGAACTCTGAGGAGTTTTAAGCTATGAGTTATGATGAAAGATCTGCAGCAACACAGATACATGTAAATGGACCTAAAAAGAGGACAAAGGGTAAGAAGACGGCAGCAGATTGCATTTGTTTCTTGTGACAAATGGATATTTCAGTAAAACAATTAGTGTTGTGTCCATTATCCAAGAAGAATCATGTAATGGTGGAATTTATTAGCACCACTTACTGAGGCAAGAGTACCAAAAGCTTTATTAAAAGCGTCATTAAAATCCATCAAAAATTCAGGTCTAGGCAGTTAACATCCTAATTACCTCCTAGAAGTTCAACCTTTGTTTCTCTATTTTGTCTGAGATTTCATCAACAACCATCAGTCACTCCCAAGCATAGTTTCTTATGCCCTGCACACAACTATGCTCTTCACTGAGGTAGACCAAAAGAATATTTAGAAACTTTGATTTAGAACAGTTAAATGGAAGCAGACACATTTTCTATTTAATTCAATTGCATTAATAGACAAAATCAGTGCTACCTTTCACAAAGGATTAAGATATAAAAAATACTTTTGTTTCCATGCTTTTTCTGAAAGCCTTTCAGCACTGAGACACTGAGAAATACCTAGGGAACATTTGGTTTAAACATTTTCACATTCATGTTCTGCAACTGCCATTGAAAAGAAGCTCTCTGAAAGGATTAAAAGTAGCAGGCAGCATTGCTTGATTTTTTCATGCACTGGTCTAACAAGAGATTAGAAATTTCAAGCTTCTGACCCTGACACACAAAAAAAAAAAAAAAACAGACAAAATTACATTAAAGAACTTATTTTAAAAGTGTCTGCTTGGAGTAGCAGTAAATGCTAAATAAAATGAGTACTGGCAGCCTGTATATTCACATACAAATTCCTCAAACATCCTGCATTTAAGCTCTGGGTTTTGGTTTTCTTTTCTGATTATCAGTAATCTGCATTTCATCACATATGTCAGACTTGAACTCATAGGGAGAAGCACCACTAACAGAGTAGCCTGTTAGCTACACCAGCAGCCTGGAACCTAAACAGCCCAGAGGACAGAGCCCAAGAAACTCCAAATCTTTTTACATACTGTACTGTAATTTATAATAACATGTACTTTAACAGGAGCTTACAGATCATGTTAGTTTTGGTTTGGGTTTTGGGGTTTTTTTGCTACAAAATATCTTCTGTGCTATTCTACATTAACAATACCTGTCTGAACTGTGGAGATTGCATCACTCTACTTTTGAAAGGCATCGTCAGTTTTGGCTAAAGTATCAATTTCATACCATAATCTTATATTATTTTCCTGCTATTTATTATAGTTCCAACACTATTCCAATTTGGAAAACTCACAGAAAAAGAAAAAGAAAACTCACAGAAAAAGAAAATACCAAAACCAAATTTATGATACCTTTCCTGAAGCGTGGATGAGTCCAGACCCTCAGATACATTTTTATCAGGGGCATGCAGTGATGCTACCTCTAAAGATTATTCTTACTTTTTTTTTTTAAGTAAATGGAATTATTCAATTAATTTCTTTCTCTATGGTTTCTGAGGGCAAATTGCTGTTGGTGACTTGAATTGATATTGGTGTATATTACCCTTGTGTACCAAAATTCTTGAAAGCATTCAAGTTCATCTAAGTAAGAATATGGGAAAGAGTATCAGTCAGATTTGACAAGTATTTGGAAGGAAAAAATATCACTTTCAGTAAGAGGAATTTTGACAGATCTTGTGTGTGTATATATATATATGTTTAACATAGCTGACTAGGAAAAATAAAAACTATTTATTCTACTTCAGTAGAATAAAAGTATAGTTACATAAGAATCAGCAAAAAGGAGGTAATAACTTTCTGTGATCCATGAAGGCAGCATGCTTATCATGACATTTACACCTACTCAGATGTTCATCTGGGAAAGTCATATTGACAGCTTAGTGCTTGAAGCCATCATTGTTCACAGACACATACAATTAATAGCTAGACATTAATGAGATGTAAGTCTACGGGAGTATGCAGAGGGTGGAAGGTTGTGGTGCACCCACATATAACCACTACAAAAACTCCCTACTGCAAAGACTGTCTTTGTAAGCAGATCAGGAAATATCAGACTAAAATACTATTTTTGTGAACCCTATAGACTTACTTTCCAAGTCTGGCCACTATCCAGAATCTTTTGTTTGGAGGCTGGAGTGAAGAGAAGCGGGGAGGTTTCAGAACTTGCTCCCCCTGCATATCATCATCTTTAACAAGACAGCACTCCCACACAGGGTGGACTTGGGCAGGTCCCATTAGAATAAATCACCTGAACCAATCAATAATCATTTGCCTTACTGACTTCCCAGAAGAAGTGATTGCATAACACATAAGTAAAAGATTAATGGACTTTCCAACCTTGAAAATATTTACAATCCAGTAAGAGGTATACAAAATATAACATTTTTAATGGGATGGAGACTTTAATATTTAATCAGTTGTACAGATGACTGGATTTCAGAGGCCTCCGAAGTTAGTCCATATAAATGAATTGTCATGAAGGCACATATCAGGGGTAACATTGAATAATCAAAAAGTGCAGAAATGAGCAGGACTAGAGATTAAGAAAACTCATGTTTCCAAAACACATTTCCCTTTCTCCATTTTTTCTTAACTATTCCTTTGAAATACTTTTTAATACTTTTACTCTTGCAAAGAAATAGCTATGAGCCATCCACCCAAAAGTGCACATTTCACAAAGCCCTATTACCATATGCTTACCTGAAATGTATTAAGTTTATCAGATTCTGGTGTTCAAGAAGCCCATCAGTGCCAAAAGGCATTTATGCTACTTCAGCCTCTTTCTCTGAGATGAAGTGTTAAAAAAAAACCCCTTGTTAGCAAAACAAGTTGTGGTCAGTGACATGACCAAAATGGAATTAACTGAAACTAAGAACAAAGCCTTTATTCTAGGCCAGGTACTAGCTCACTCTTCCGTTCAGAATAATAAGCGTTTTCTTAATAGTCCCCAATACATTAATGTATTTGTGCTAGTAGAGCTCAAAAAAAAACCAATGTGAAATGTTTGAGAAGTTGTTTGATTGCAGTATATGTAGGCAGTATAAGCAGTACTGTCAAAATCTCCCAGGTGGACGAGGGGAGAGCAGTGGACATTGTCTACCTCGACTTGGGCAAGGCTGTCAGCACTGTCTCTCACACATCCTCACAGGCCAACTCAGGAAGGGTGGACTGGGTGAGAGGACAGTGAGGTGTGTTGGGAGCTGGCTGAAGAGTGGCACAGGGTCTCGCTGGAAGCCTTGGTGTCCCCCAAGGTTCACTGCTGGGCCCATTGTTCATCAGTGCCCTGGATGAAGGGGCAGAGGCCTCCTCAGCAGCTTCGCTGCGAGGAGCGGCTGATCCCCCCGAGTTCCGTGCAGCCCTTCAGAAGGACCCTGACGGGGGGAGAGATGGGCAGGGAGGAGCCTTCTGAAATGCACCAAAGGAGAGTGCAGGGTCCCACACCTGGGGAGGAACAGCCCCACACAGCAACACAGGCTGGCACTGACCTGCTGGAGCAGCTCTGTGGGAAAGGACCTGGCGGTCCTGGTGGACAATGAGCTGTTCCTGAGCCTTCAGTGAGCCCCCGTGCCAAGAAGGCCAACGGGATCCTGGGGTGCACTGGGAAGAGCATTGCCAGCAGGTGGAGGGAGGGGATCCTGCCCCGCTGCTCAGCCCTGGGGAGGCACATCTGGAGTGCTGTGTCCAGTTCTGGGCTCCTCAGCACAAGAGAGACACGGAGCTCCTGGAGCCAGTCCAGAGGATGGCAACAAGGATGATCAAGGAGCTGGAGCATCTCTGGTATGAGCAAAGGCTGAGAGCTGAGTCTGCTCAGCCTCGAGAAGAGGCGACTAAAAGGAGAGCTCATCAATGTCTGCCCATATCTGAAGGGAGAGTGCCAACAGGATGGAGCCTGGCTCTTCTCAGTCATGCTGAGCAATAGGATAAGAGGCAATGGGCAGAAACTAATGCACAGAAAGTTCTACCTGAAAATGAGAAAGAATTTCTTTACTGTGTTGTTGACCAGGCACTGGAACAGATCATCCACAGGTTGTGGAGTCTCTCTCACTGGAGATATTCAAGAATCATCTGGATGCAATCTGGTGCATCTGCTTGAGAAGGGCCCCTAGAGGTTGGATCAGATATCCCAGTGTGGTCCCTTCCAATCTCACCTGTTCCATGATTCTGTCATAATGAATTTCAGCAGGTAGGAAACATGTCAGTAACAAAAATGTGAAGTAATAACCTAATTTTACCAAGTAACTGCAACTTAATGTAACTTCATGAATTTGCAACCTAATCATCTGTAACAAACAGGACAAAAAATCCTTCTCAGAGTTTCTAAGTACATTTTTTTGGTCAGCTTCTTAAAAATAAAGTGAAAATCTAGCTTTTGGTCTAGCTTGAGTGAGAAGCACCTTAACTATCAAGAGAAGCCTTGCGCATCACAATCCTTCTTACCGCTAATGAATGAATGAATGAATGATGAGAGGAAATTTATTGATATCATTTGGTCTGTTTTGCTAGAACAAACTCATTTGGTAATGAGCCACAAGAACTTGCATTCATGTCAGGATTTCACATTGCACTGAAGTGACCAAACACAGAATGTAGCATCCATTTCTCAGCAAAAATGGAGGGGGGTGACAGCATGCTCCATCAACACTGACATCATCTATGTTTAAGACTAATTTTTCAAACATCAGTAAGAAAAGAATCAAAGTAACACATTTAAAAACAAAAACAAGTGCATAACCTTGCAGGAAAGTGAGTGGTTTCGTAAAAGGAAAAAAACTGCATTTCTCTGCTGCTTTCTCTTTGTGAGTCACATTCTGGGAGTGGTACCAGAATTGCTTGTTGTCCTATTTCTATGGAAAAAAATCCTTGAGCAAGTTCATTCTTGATTAAGTTAGCATGGTGCCAAGCAAATATAAAGCACTGCATCTTTGATTCTGTGTTTTCTATTGTTCCACTTGCGCTGGGGGAGGGAAGCAATCTCATGGTTCTGTTAACAGTGCTTCAGCACCAGCTTTGCCATGAACAGTACTGGCATAACATTTCCTTGTGTTTTTCAGCTTCACTGAGGGAAAATCTTTTTGATACAATTTTGGGATTTCATTTCTCAGTACACCAGTTATGACTGTGAATTAATACTTACACCCCAGCTCTGAGAGCTCATTCCTATTCCATGCCACATCCAGTATCCATCTAACTGTGCCAATAAGGCAGATCCTTGAAATTATGTGGATTCCTACAAACAGTCTGGATTAAAGGTAACTCTTCTTTCCAAAAAAATATTGCGGAAGTAAGGGAGAAGAAAATAGCTTGACTACTGAAGCAAGCAGATGTCACTGAATTCAAAGCTGTGAACTGAAGCTGCCACAGATAAGTAGGATAATTTCTGGTGTTAATTTTCCCCACAGTATAAATGTGACCTTTTTAAGATTAAGTAATCTTTTAGGAAAGTGTTAATGTGAACAGAATAAAAGCTGCTTTCCAATGAAGAACAAAGGCCTGAATAGAAGTGTTACAATTGTATAATCAATTCACTATAATTGAAAATATATTGTTTCCCAGATAACACCTTTCCTCATTTTCAGTTTCATAACCCATTTGCAAAGATAAGGCAATCTGGGTAGTTGCAATTACCTATGTAGGTCTTGATGCCTTGCGGATAATGAAATTTAAATTAAAAATAGAAGCCTATATTTGCTTATTAGTAGTCTAGTTTTGGTAATGTGATAGTTTACTGAGTAAAACATCTCTTTTACATATGTAACTGCTGAGCTTAAATCTTTGCACATGAAGAAATGGCAGCTTCTAGCCTCACAATGTTAGGCTTTCAGTGTTAATTATGAAGGGAAGAATGGGGAAACTGAAATATTTGTGATGGGAATAGACATTTTGTAACAGGATAATAATGCAAAATAAAAGAGTTCTTTCAATAAGGAAGGCTGTATTTAATCATGAAGTGAAGCAACAAAGGCTTTTGTGCTTCTGACATTTTCCTCTGAGGCAACTCAACAAAGCAAAAACAAAATTTCTAACTTTCATTAAACACTTTTAGAAGTGATGAATGTATACTGAGAATCCTTCAGCTACACGTAAAAATGCAAGCACAACATTTAAGACTTCATCACTTAACTCTACTACTATAGCAAATAATGTCCAATCTTGTGCCTGTCATGCTCATAGAAAGGAATGCAATGTAATTACTTGGTTTGAGTGGGGATGTTATTAGATAAAATTGTCCCCTCCCTTTTCTGCTGTCCCCATTCTCCAAATTACTACAGAAAAACTGCCAAAATAAAACTTTAGATGATGCTGTGCAACTGGTTTTTTTCTTTCAAGGTCTAACTCCCCTTATCTGCACTGTCAAAGCTTCACAGTTGCATTAAACGTGGTGAGATCTATTTGTGATAATAGTAATACAAATTACAATCTGCTGATTTTATTGTTAAAAATAAATTTAATGACAAGCTGGGATACAATTGAATGCATGTGAGCTGAGGAGCCCATCCTTAATTTGTCAATCTGCAAAAACACAGCTCATTAGTGAGAGTGGCAAAAATCCAAAATCAGAGCAATAAATAGCAAATTCAGTGCAATCTGTTTCTGTGTTACTACTATAGCTGCAGTCAAGTGATAGACAAAGGGAAGTAAACAGTTTCTTTCCCTTGGGAGAAGGGAAAAAAAAAGGGGAAAAAAAGGTAATTCAGGGAATCCTTCTATCAGGTTATTTGTTCACTTACCAATTAAGAAAATAAGAATCATATCCAATAAGTATTAACTCTGAAAACTATAACATGCTTGACATAGCCCAGTGCTCATAAAAAGGAATTACCAATAACCTTAGCCAAATTCCACTGCATCCATGAAATACTCTTTTGTCAAAATAAAGTAAATCTGTTTTGAGGTCTCATTTATTGTGTTGTAATTCAATAGTGTCCAATTATGCTGGTTTAAGTGATACCAGAACCAGGCTAATTTTATTTGATTATTGACTGGATTGAGAAATCACAGGCTGAAGTTCTACGGCCTACAGACACAACTTCAAAATTGTTATCTTAATTCCTCAAAAACTCCTACATATGTATTCTATTATTAATTCAAAAACCCCAAACCTTTTTCATGCTGTTTGTTTCAGAAAAATCCATAGAACAACATACATTGTACCTGAAGGAAAAATTGCTTGTTGGATCTTGAAATTTTCTTACATCTCTGAATTGCAGTCTTGTAAATATAAAGGATTTTCAGACTGAACCACAAAACCCCAATACAGCCAGGAACTGGAGTGCATTTAAATATTATTAGATCATAATATACTAAATAAAAGCAGATGACAGAGAAAATAGAGCCATAGCTGGGCCATGAAGTACTTCTTGCTGAGATTCAGAATTACATTATGCAGCAGCCCTTTTATGAAAATCATCAACTAATTTTCAGAAGTGAAGCATCATATGTAGATTTTGTAATCACACCCATATAGAAAGCTAGAATTTATCCCATACATGTGGTACTCTGCCAACTTCAGTAAGGTGTGGTTGCCAGCTAAAGACAGATATAATATAGCTTGTACAATGTAGAAAAATTTCAGTTCCATGCCAGGAGTATCATCATAATGAGAATCATTGTCAAATGATAAGAATGCATTTTAGTGTGAGAAATCACATATGTTGTCACTTTACATTGCCATTACAGAGCTTTACAAAGGTTTTTTTTGAGTCTATTTCAATTCAGTCACCACATGTAAAGCTGCAATACCATTTTTCATTACTGGGAATGAATAGAACACAGTTAATCTCTAAAGCCACTATGAATTCTACCTTTTCCTGAGACTCTTCTCCTTCCTCTATCAAAGCTGATGTAGAAATTGAAGCGTAAAGTTTCATGCCATTCCCTTGATCATTCAACTTAAAAATGCATTTGAGATTGCATTTGATACATAAATATTAAAAAGCATTTAAAAAAAAAATCTGCTAATAACTGTGTTTCCCCAAATAGTAACACAATTCAAGAATTCTACAACTTCTGAGTCTCTCTCAAGCCAAGACAATTTTAGTATTGAACTGACAAGAATATAAACAAGAACTTTTAAACTAAAAAGTCTTAGCTAAAACTCAGGAAATTATATGCTTTCCTTAAATCATTCTCCACTCTACCTTTGGCTTTGAACTTCTGCAGGAGCATAAATATACTTTTATATTACAAACACAGCATTTTGGATGCAGTTTTTTGTCTTACAGAGAAGATGAGCACAGTACTGGAAGGCTAAATATGACCTCATTCTAAGAGAAAGTTGACTCTCTCCTGTATCCAGAATTTATCTGGTCAAAGCTGATTGTAATTCAAGACAGAAAAAGAGATTACAGAGCTGGCTCCATATGGCTTATGTCCACCGGAGCCAACTATTTTTTTCAGGAATTGATAATATTAAACTTAGGGCACATTTGTTCTTGCTAAAGCAATAAATCAAAGCAAGATTTTCTTTAAGAATTCTAGTACCATTCTTATTTTTTCTTCAGTAGACATAATTACATCTTTCTCAATTTAGTCTTCTAAAAGGCTCCACTGTGTTAACAAAAACTTTGGTTTGGACTCTCACAGTGACAGAAGCAACTCAAAGTTTGGATTGAGCTATAAACTCTCACGAATCCCATAATCATTTGGGATGTTCATATCCTGTGTTTCCCATGTATCCAGCTCTAGAAACAGATTTGCAGTTTTTGTATGATCATATTCAAAACGTTTTGTCCCTACCCGCTATAAAGGCAAACCATTTTTCCCCTAGACAATGTCCATTTTCATGCACCATATTAACCACATTCATCACCTTCATCAGTGCAGAAGGAAAGTGGAAAGGTTTGGTGTATTAAACTAGAATTAAGAATCATAAGGTCTAGGCCCCAAGTGTTCATGACTTGTCCATTTAGCATTCTTGGAAATGTAATTTCTCTTTCACGGAAACGTATTCCCAATTTTTTATTGCTTACCAAGAAGTCTCTAGATATGCATCAAACTTTTTTTAAAATATAAAGCCAGGAATACAAGTACCTATGTAGGTTTATAAGTGTATGGAAACAAAACATTTTAACACTTCCATGTCTAGTTACTTTTAAACATTACATATCTAAAAGTTTCTGGAACAGTAGGGATTTTCTATCAAACAAGTGGAGAGGGAATCCCATTTTGTTGTGTAGCTCACACTAAGTAGAAAGTGGCTAACTGAACTACCCAAGAAAATAACTAAAAACAGAATTAAATATTTCTCTCTTGAAGGGAAAGCTTTCTCACAATAATTGCTAAACTATTTACATGTGTATATTATTACCATTCTTCATTTTGACATGTCTTTGATAAATATTTTTGAATATTTTAGAGCAACAATCAGTATTAAATCAATCTGCTTAGAAAGGAACTTCAAAATCCAAAGGTCAAAATAAGCCAAATTTTCTATTATCACACATTAAGAACAAAATTTACACCAACTAGATGCAGTAGAAATAGACTTATTTTGAAGATTATAATTTTTTTCACTCCTTTTACACACACCACTCTAATACTGTCTATCATTTCCTTCCAGAGGCAAGTGTAATGTTTCACTCAATAAATCAAGATAGTTTCGCAGATTTGAGGAGTCTTCAGGACAGAAACAAGGACTCAATACTTTCCAGCATAGTATAATAATGTGCCATATATATAATATATGTTAAAGGCATGAAATACATGTATTGCATTAAGAGATGGAGAATTTTTAAATACTCACAGGTAAATTAATTTGAAGTCTCCTCTTTGTTCCAATTATTTAGAATGAAGACCCATAATGTCCGTTCAAGGAAGATACAATATTAAAATAGGGATTTCTTTTCACAGCAGAATATGCCAGGGAAAAGGTTATCTCTGTCTTACACATAAACCTGGTCTGTAAATTTTAACTGAATTATGGCTCATGAGCATGTCTTGTTAGCTATTAAAACATAGAACCTTCTCTGAGACTTCAGTAATTTTCTGTGAAAGAGAAGCATCCAATTTTCAATTGCCTAAAAAATCCAAGGTCTTTCTAATTAAACTGAAAATAAGTAAATCAGAGTTGGTCATTAATTTCATAATTTAACATTTCCAATGGAAAATTTCAGATTTCATGCACAACTTACTTTGCTTATAAAATTATATCTACCTCAGAGATTTCCTGACTGTAGGTAACTATTCCTCTGGATTTCTCAGAGCTCAGGTCATCTTTGCAGCACGCAAAGGGACTAGGACACGCAGCTTTCAAGTAATCAGGTTGCTGCCACTCCAGTTTAAGGGTTTGGAAGTTGAAAAGTCAGAAAGAGATACTCATTCAAAGTTTTTTATAAACATTTCCAAATAGTCATTCTTCTGAGCTTTTAATCTGGGTGGCCTTTTCCAAGGTTTTTTTATGTATTCTTCAGAGCAGGAATTCTGCATTCCAGCCCACTCTAATGGAAATTAATACCAGTGCTGTAATGCTTTTTGCAGTGCAGTTGCCTGTGTATCAGAAAATCACACACTGAAGATATAAAGGAGCTGTCAAAAGGGACAACAATTTGCAGCTCCAGCTGAGCCTGGTATATTTGGCATTTCTGCCAAACAGGAATCTGAGTTATCTTAAGTGAATGTATTTGAGATTAGGAAAGAAAGTAATATAAGTAAAAATCTTCCATTTAGAAGAAAAATATGCAAACCTTCATCAAGCCTTAGTAAAATGGCAAAAGAAAGCTACAGAATTACACTAAGAGGTGTTCAAGGTATCGCAAAATAAAAACAAAATCAAAAAAATAAACTATTCAAAACAAAAAATAAATAAACTATTCAAAACACAGTAAATAAAAATACAAGATATATAACAGCAGGTAAGCATGATGTTAGATGTTAACTCTTCAATAAATTCTGCAGACAACACAGAACAAAAAAAACTTACTTAATTACAAATTTCCCAGGCAGAACAGTTCTGTATTGTAGAACAACTGAAGAAAGAAGTAAATTCTACCCAGCAGTTTGTTCTTTACTCCAGCATAAATTACACTAACAGTGAACCATTCAAAGGTAGATGCCTTCAAACGTTATTTATCAGAGAAATTCACAGCAATTAAATGTCTCCATAATATTTATGGAGGCTACTTGTTTTCCTGGGGCGCCAAAAGTCTGGAGAACGGTTGGGTCAAACAAACTGCAGCCAATGGCAAACAATAGATAAAGGAGCATAAGCACTTGTACAGACAAACATCTTCCTTGAGGTTGCTCCCAGTTAAATAACATTGCTTCAAATAATATCTGCATTATGCTTGGAGAGTTGAACGGCTGGAATTCAACTATCTCTTATTCTGAAAGACTTATTAAATACATAGAAACAAAATCAAGCAAAAATGCTAAATGATAATGAATACAAACATGAGATCAGTGAAGAAGACAAGAAAAAGCCCATTTTATATTTTAACATTTAAGCAATATTTATAGAATTGCTAATCCTGAAACAACCAAAGCTTTAACATTCATGCTATTTTAATGTTTTCCAGCACATAATACCTCAAGGTAAACTGGCTTTTCTGGAACATCTAAAATCAGACATATTTGCATAAATTGTCAGAGACAAGCAACTTAGGAATGCTTTTTGTTATTTCACGACACTGACTCAGATGAACATACTTCTCTTACTCATTCAAAATAAACCATACTAAATCTCATTACAGTCCAGCTTCGTGTACAGATAATAAACAGCCCAATTACAGATAATGAGTACTCATTCTCAGATCATTCACTTCAAGAATAAAAATTCTAATAAACCACTTTTCAGTTTCTCTTTTGATTTGCGGATCCACAAGATATTGCCAGCAGTGGCAAAGGGCTTTATAGAGCCAAGGCAAACAATAGGCTCAGGGGGGTTTAGAATACAGTTCTGTAACTGCTGGTTATAGATTACCTAGCAGTATTTCACTGATTCAGCTGAGGTGCAAATAAATGATTACAACTGTCCTGAATTAGCCCAAGCACACAGCATGGATGTTTATACTGGCCTTCTTTCAGGCCAGCTATTTGTAGGCTACAAAAGCACAGATGTTATCTGTGCATCATAACTCTGGAGTGACCTGGGCCATACTTGATGTTCACAAAACCTGCTAGTTAATGTTAGCCTTCCAAAAATACCAGAACAAAATTGAACCCTCAGAAGAAATTCATATTGGATCAACATTTTCTGTCATGTTTTGACACAAGACTAGGTACCCTAGTACAGGATTTACAATACCATAGAACCAAGGACTTACAACAGATGCAAGACCATGATTGTTTTCTTAGAGAACTGCTCAAGTGAGACCATCTCCTTTAACTTCAGATTGTACCAGCCTCAGACAACTCCTTCCATTGTAAGGATGCAACTAGGTATGAAAATAAAGAGGGAATTCAGCCTAGGAACTAATAAAATTTAAGTTTATAGCAAGGGGCAAAAAAAGTTATCACTGTTTTTACCACAGAAGAAACCCCTGGGTGGTATCAAAACCAGCCACACTAGAACAGCTAAAAAAGAGCATGGAGTAAGCAATGAGAGTTGGGAATCAAGAATGGATTGTAGGAGACAACTTTATCCATGGTACCTGCAGAAAATGGTCACCTTTTAGGGATGATACATCTGACAAACTAACTCCACTCACAGAAAACCAACCACTTTGGAAATCATGTTTCCAGCAGAATCCACAGGAATAAATACAACATCATGTTAACAGTATTTGACTTCACAAATGAAATTATATATGCTGGCCTGCAGTCAGAATCACACAAGCTTTTAGGAGCAGGTCACATACTCCTTTAAAATCCCTATTCCTTGCATGTATTCAGGAAATTGTGTGTCTATGCTGTGACCAGCTTCAGCCTTTAACAGAAACTGAATGTAGTAGTTCTTTACAAGTCTAAGCAGTTTTGTAAAAGAAAAGAGAGGTCAGGGAGAAGGCTGGCTTCTTCAGTCTGCAGCACTGCCTGACTAATTGCAAAGCTTTATGGACTGTGAAAACTGAGTCATTTCATTGTCAGCTGTAACTTTATAAGTGATGTACTCAATTTCTCTTTAGCTTCCCTTAACCACAGCCGAGTGCAATTTTCTCTCCTTTTAGTCACAACTGCTCAGTTTTCCCCATCTCCCTAGTAAAATGAAAGGATTTACTTTGTATTAAGTTCTGGCTGCCTCTATAGATCCTCTTTTATGAAGCCTTGTTTTAAAAGTTCCACAAATTGCATTGGTGACCCCATGCCATGAAACTGTATGGGAAGGCAGTCAAGGAAAAACAAAAATTCAAATACCTGCTGTTGCCTGAGAAGGTGTAAAGAACTCTGTCACTGTGCAATCTGTGGGTCCAGCTTAGCCCATTTGCTCCTTAGCTGGTTGGTTAGTGGGTTATTTTCCTTCCTTTGGAAGGCTTTGAATGTCTGGAGGAGGGTTTTAACAAAAATAAACCTTTCATGTTAGATACAATACAGTAGCACTGGAGGACTCACTACCACGTAGATCTTACAACTTTTTTGCAATCTTATTTGTCAAATAGTCTCCAGTAAATGGCAGCAGAAATAATTGCAACTGTTTTGTTCTAGCCCTCCTCCAGAGATTATACCAGAAGTAAGCCAGATCAGAAAGAAAACACAAACAAAATGGAACAGTACTAAATGGGTTCACCCCTAAACGATTATTTTGACATCTTGCAGGAAAAAATCTGTCAGGCACAATTTTCATAAACCTGAGGTTATGTTTCCCTTTCAGATGTATGAAGTGAATGCCTATTTTTATTATAACTTCCACTGGTAACTATGTAATTTCAGTATTTAGGCATTTGCATTTTTCTAACTCTATATAATTAGCAAGACAAAAGGCCTTTTTTCCTCCTATCCAGATATTTTGACTTCACTCTGTTGTGGAGGTGGAGCAGAACCTGGGAGTTACACGTGGGAGGGCCATAGGAACTCTGAGGTTTTGACCCATAGCTGTGAGAAACTGTGGCAGGCTTCAGTGTGCAACAGCTAAATTAGAGAATGAAGTTTTTAAAGAAATGTTTATAAAAATTGGTCAGCAATCAAGAACCCCTGGAAAAGGGGTTGGCTGGAGTTCAAAATAAGAGGAAAGTCATTATTTGTGTAGTCAGCTTTATACAATCTCTTTCTAAGCAGAGATCTGAATAGAACACTTATAAGGTGAATAGCCACAGAAAGTATCTTTTAGGAAATTTTACAAGTCTCAGATGTAGCATAAGAAGAGTCAGATGTCTAAGCTAAAAAAAAATACAGAATATAGAGATTTAATTGCAGTTTAGTAGTCAGCTTCATAAAATGTTTTCCTTAATATCTTGTCCATTGTCCTTAGATATAATACTTAATTTTAATTGGACACATATGTGAGGGATGTACAAACATGTTCATTTAAAGCTCTAATGGGGAATCTCAGTATTTTATTGTATTATTTTGAGACACCTGTAAAAACACTGCTGCTGTTCTTACTGGTATCATAGGCAAATTATGGTTTGTGCATCACTCCTTCAATTTGCAATCATTTCTAGTACAGCTTCCTATAAGTACAGCATTTCACCTACCCACAGTAAACTGGAAGATCAGCATTTATTCTAAACCATCAACAGCATTGTTGCAAGCCAGCAAATGAAATAAAAAATTAGTATGAACCTGAAAATTAATTCTATGCTTATTATCTATATTATAATAATGGAAATACCTTTCTAACAGTAAAATAATATGACTGGATATAAAAGCTCTTTAAATTGTTAATGTTAAGTAGCTAAAAACCTAGACTTAGTGAAAATTTGAAATTTGTCATATGATGTTTAATTAGATACATATTTATAAGCTACAAAGTTATCATTATAAATTGTTTACCTGACTACTCAGGTGCAGAAGCAGACTTTGCTTTCATATGCAAAAGAAGCTGTTCACAATTTATAATGAAACTATTCTTACTGTAATTATAACACTAATGAGATGCATATCAACCAACAGGTACATCATCATATACCTTCCATTTTTTGTTCAGAGCATTTCTGAAATCAACTTCAATTTTACTTTAAGTCCCCTTAAAAAATACCTCTCATTTTGATTACTTTTAAGAGCTTATGACTTTATAGGAAAGTTCTCACATTACAAGAAAGTAAAAATAGGTAACATTACAAGTAAAAACTACTTGAACCATATACCCATTTGTTCCTGATGTAGTTAGCAGTAAGTGAAAATCTATCTTGATACCTTTTACCATATGTATGCACCTGTAATTCTATCTCTTCTCTTTTTGTTTGTTCAATACTCATAAATTTATAAATCTTTAAATCATAATATGTTCTCTTTTGATAATCTCTTCAGTAAAGCTTTACTGAACTACCATACTTGAGGCAAATAGACCATAGAAACAAGGGCAATAGGCAAACATGACACACAGTATAAAATAAAATGTTAACAAGCAACTTGGAAAAAGAAAGACCTCTGTCATATCTGGAAACTGTTCTACTGCTCTTCCACCAGTATCCATGGACCTAGTGAAGGAATGACTGTTCTCTAAATAAAATTACCCATTCTAGTCTGTTTTAGACTTAGCTAGGCTGCTAATCTGGATTTTATTCAATGCCTTTAAAAGAATTTTATCTTCTGATAATTCAGCAGGTGCACAGAAAGCCATTCTTCTACTTTCTTTGACATCAAGCCAAATTTCCCCAAATCAGTGGCTAAGGCCCCTTTTTGTCTCTACAAACTGTGTGTGCATGCAATTTGTCACTGCAGCATTGCAGGATCAGCAAATTGGATGTGCATGTCAGTCCCTATTAGTACTTAAAACAGTTAGACTCTCCTTCCTGTGAAAATCAGGGTCTCTTATGTTGAATGTTGAGGAAAATAAAGGAAAGAAGTTAAGGAAAGAAGCTTATGACTGTTTTCCAAATCCCTTTTGCCATACAAGGTAGCACAAATTAGTTTTAACCATTGTTGGCAATAACATATTCTTATTTTAAAGCAGCAAAAATGTCATAAAGTAGTCTATACTAACCACATGTGACTTTCAAGTCCCCAAATTCCTGGAACCTTGGGCTTTAACTTTTCCCATTTAGACATTTTTCTGGCCAATTAGAGACAGTTCTAGCAAATACAGGTATTTATAAAAATCAAGTTTTTTACTCACTAATGAATTCAAAGCTCAGAAAGGGAGTCTACCCCTAATACTATGTCCAGCAATGATGAGGATAGCAAAAGCTACTTGCAAAGGTGTCTAAGATGTCTGCTTGTAAAATAAAAAAAGGTGGTGGGGGAGATGACTGGCTGTTCTGCACTGACATTGAATGAAGTGGCAAAAAGACAACAGACCTTAGACAGCACAGGATTTCACACACTGAGGAACAATACAAAGTCAAGTCTATGTGCAGATTAAGGAGAATACCAAACATTGCAATGCCAGTAAGCATAAAGACCTCTGCTTTTAAAACTGGCTCTCTGCATTCCAAATCAAAATGCTTTTAAAAAGCAGCTTTTCTTTCTGAGCTCCCTAGCATGGTCTATCAGCAGAGGAAGACAAACTCTCCTAGGCAGCAAATAAACTGGATCTATTGACACCACAATACATTTAAGCTGGAGACTTATTTACTGTCTAAAGATTCCATCCAACAGAGAGTGAAAGTTTGTGGGAGAAAAGGTGGCAATTGGTGGCATTTAAACAGGCTGAGAAGGAACCCCTTGGCTGGGCTGTGACAAGGTGTTTTTTGAAGTGGAAGGTATACAACATGTCCCTTCAGTCAGGCAGCTGGAATTCCTGCAGTGGCTTGAATAGCTTTTGTTTTTATTCTTCTGCATAACAGGGAATTATAAAAGCCACACTATTATACCAGTTATTTAGCTGTTTTCCTTGTTATTTGTTTTTGCTTTCTCCATGAACTACAAAACATTAGAAACTTGCAGTCTGTATACTGAAAATATCTTAATTCAAAAACCAGAACCTACAGTTAAGACAGAAATTTACATAACTCTTTCACACATCTTGTTCCACTGAGCTTGTGTTTTATACATTCAGGCATCAATAAAATCAGCACCAATGCTAAGGATCAAGTTATGAAATTCAAATTAATATCTTCTCTGACAGATAATGTCCTTGGTTGCAGCACTGCTGCAATTCCAGTGTTAGGAAAACAGAGTGGAATTTTTACTTGCCATACGAAAGTAAGAGCTTGGCTGTAAAGCACCACAAACCAAAGAAAAGTTATATATAATTTTAATTATATTCCACACATTCCAGCCTTTATTGCAACACTTAGGTTGGCAAGATCTATGAAAGCCTATAGAATAGAAAACCTATAAAAAGGCCCTTTCATTCAAGCTTCCACAATAGACAGCTTGTCTTATTTGGGCATTCAAATAAGGATTTTCATTTAGCTTTAAGTGCATTCAGCTCACCTATGTTCTAGAATAGTCTCTATTTCATAAAAATAAGTGGAAAAAAACCAACAAGCCAAGAACAAAAAAACTCCAACACATATGAGGTTAAATGTACTTCTGCTGCCAAATTTTTAATTAAAAGTCTATTATGAAAAAAGATACAACACTAACAAAATTAAAGCTGATTTCAAGTAAGGGTCTATTATACAGCTTTTGAACACTATTCAGATAGTTACCCAAGTTAAATCCAGTGTTCTTTCAGAAATAGTGACCTGCTTGCAAGAAAATAATCAGCACTCTTGACTGGCAAAATACTGTAAAACTGTGTTGACATCACATGAAAATTATGTAGGTCTGTGGACTCTATCAGCAAGAACAGATTCAGCTTCATAATTCAAACCATAAAGTCCTGACTTCAGCGTAAATATACTACTGCACACTACTTTAAAAGATCAATAATTTGGCATCATATGTAGTTACATTAACAGTTCCCATCTCTAAGATGAAACAATTCTCCTGACTGTTTATAAAAGAATTTTTCCCAAGTCAGATTATCTGGCAGTTCCACCTATGTGTCCCTCTCCCCTACCACATATAAACATGCTTCTACTTTGATATCTGCCCACCAACAAAATGAATCCTTTTCCTTAATGATTGATGCTTATACTATAAAGTGAGTCCAAAAATCTGCTCCGAAAATTTCAATTCTTTGAAATTTGCCCATACAATGTTCATAATATCAACTAGTCGGCAATTTCTAATTGACTAATAATTAAAATGAAATCATTGGTAAGTCTGAAAAACAGTCAGCTGAGCACATATCTAATGATATAACCTGTTGTTTTTTTTTTAAATACAAGTATTTCAGCATCATCCCATCACAACAATAATGAGGTTGGCACCAACGTGTGAAAGGTGTGTAATTTCCAAACAGGTAAGCTCCATTTTATATCGATACATCACAAATTCCAAATATAATTTTAACTACTCCTAAAGAAGCATAAACCTTATTTCCTGGAGCTCTTGTCCTGAGTATCATCAATGTTTAGTTATTTGCATTAGTTTGTTTAATGGTACTATTCCAGAGGTAGCTGAAAGGAAACGTTTCAACCTAAGAGTCTAGTGGTAACCGAGAACTTACAAAACAAAAACAGCAGCTAAGACCCTACACAAATGGAAATCTGCAGAAATTGATGGAGGACTTTGGTAGCAGAAACTCAGAGGCAAAATGTGGGACATCATCAAATAATCATAATATTTACTCTGCTGTGTACACTTTGGAGATTTTATGGGGACATTTTTCCCAAAGTGTCTTAAATAGGGTGATGATAGAATTCAGAGCAAATATTCAAAAGCATATCACAGAGAAGTTATGATAAATCCCTGGCCACACCTGAGAAGTGACTTTCCAATCAAGCAAACCAATTTCTCTTTAAAGAAAGCAGACGGTGGAAATCCCCTTCCCCACAGCCAGTTTCAGTCTCTACCCAATGCACAGGGGAAATGGGCAGTGGCATATCTGACACATCTAATCCTCCACACTTAAATAACCTGTTTACCTTCAACAGCTGAGGCACTGTTTAGCATCTGTGGAACACCTTTAGAAACACAGGATTACAAATCTTCCCAGCAAAAACAATAGTGCCATTTCTTTGCTTCAACAAGTGTAACATGTATTTATTTGTAACATCCTGACATCAGCTTTCAGATCAAAAACCTGGCAAATACTGAAAAGGAGATGTTGACATTTGAGGGGTTTAGGATGCACTAGTTTGATAGACTTTCTCTCTGACAGGTTGCAGATGGTTATTTACCGATCATTTGCACTGAAATGAAAATTGCATTTGAGAGCAGTGAATTAGACACAGCAGATTCACAGCAGTCCCCTCAAATACTCCTTCAAATAGTTTCTAGCATTATTGAACACCAAAATAATTGACAAAAACCAGACACAGCAGCTTCCTAATCGTAAAGCACCTTTTAATATAGACTCCTTTACCTTCAGTCTTAAAGGCAAAGTATTAGTTCTTCCTATAGAACTCTAATAATATACTTACCCATACATACTGACAACAATGATGAAACAGTTCCAGAAATGCTGATTCTGAAGATAACATTTAAAAAATCGTATCAGAGATATGGAAGTGCTAACTTGGAAGGACTTACCTGCATTTCAATTTGGATAATAACTCTCACTTATTGTACATCTTTTAAATGAGATGACTGAACCTGATGGAGAGTCTGACATTAATTTAAGTACCATCGTAAACCAGAATGATGTACTGTATTGTGGGAGCAAATACCGATCACAGATTAAAGATAACTCTCCCGTTTGCTAATTACACATTTTAACAAACAGAAGAAAATTATCTTTCCCAAGGAAGAGAACAAAAGCCAAGGAGACGAGCTACTCACATTCCTTTGAGTCGTTGCCACATTTTCTCTGCATGTCCTCCTATTTGGTACTGTACAGAGGCGCTTTCCAGTTCCCGAGTTGTTTCTGTCGCTCGAGCCCCCATCGTTATTGTCCTACAGCGATACAGTTACAGTCAGGCTCAGCAGCAAGTAAAAGCAGTCCTTAGTCCACTACAAATTTCAGAAGATCCACGCATGTTAGACAGTAGCTGCTGTCATAGCAAAACACATCAGAATTACAACAGCTGAGGGACGATCCTGCCTGAATCGCTATTCACTTTGACAGACAAATCCACTCTTCCCCCCCCAAGCACAGAGCAAGTACACACAGCTCCTCTGACCTCACAAGTCTAATCCATACGGGAGAGCCTGCTACTTATACTACTGACTGCTCAAGCTCCTTTCTCATGCACTTTTTCTGCTGTAGGAATACACACAGAAGCACAAAAGAGTCCTTAAAATGGACTATAATTCATTGCCATGCAGAATAAATGTGAATGGCTTTAACAATCCAGAAGGAAAGAAAGGCTGGTTTCTGCTTTGCAGGTTGGAGAAACAGGCTGCAATAGGAAAGCAGATGGTAGATGCCAGTATCAGCCACATCACCCTACAAAAAGAGAGTATGTTCAAATGCCAGAGCTTTCCTCTCTTTAGCTGATCCTGAGTTGTTTCTTATTGAATAAATATCTACCAGCCTGTCAATAAAAATACGACTGCACAAATGCTAAGTCAGTAGCAAAGACACATCTAAATCCCTGCAGAAGAGAAATCAGTGAGCGCTACAGGTTGTTATTGGAGGAATATGCTGTAATGATGACTGTTCACCTTCTCCTAGCAACTCCACACAGTAGGTAACTGTCAATTTTACTGGTGGAAAACGCAGCAGCTGCAAGACAGCCCGCTCTGCGAATCCTCTGGGACAGCAGCATGTGTGTGTCAAAATGTGATGCTGAACTCTGTGTGTCTGCCAGCAGAAAAACAATTAAGTGCAAAAGGGTTGTACAAACAGCAAAAGGGTTGAGGACTAATCAGTACATGAGCCATGCAGCAGATTGCCTGCTCTGCCTTCCAAGTGTAAACCTGAGAACCTGTCTGTACAGCCAAAGTCAGGGCTTGGAGAGGGCAGAGGAGGGGATTTCCTCGGTGCTTGCTCAGTCCCAGATTTGGGTAAGCAGAGCGCTTCTCCACTCTGAAAACAGCTCCTGTTCTGTTTGGTGAGTAAAAATCTTCATTTCTGAAGCAGCAGCCAAATAATCAAATATACCCCAGACTTGTCTCAGTAATCATGCTTGTTTCAATCAGACTAAGAGCAGTGCAAGAAGCCAGGCAAGAGGAGTGTGCCAAGAGGGAGTAAATGTGTCAGCTTTGTCAGCTACTGGTGTCACTGCCAGTTGGGAAAAGGAGCTTTGGGTCCACATTGGAAAAGAGAGGATGAGCATCCTCAGATGGTGACTGGAAGAAGCCTAAGGGTGAGGGAGGAATATTTCAGTATGGTTTTAACTAAACAGCTTTATCTGCATTAAATTTTGCAGTGGAATGAGATAATGAGTGCTCCTGTGTGATGCAATTGGCAGAAATGAGTATTACTTCTATGTACTCAGGTTCTCAGAGGAAAATAAAAATGGGGCTCACAGCTTTGAAATAATCTTAACATTTTGGAATTTCCTAATCAATTTTGTTTCTCTATGGCAACGTTTATGCACATTATAGGGATAAATTACACCCTATGAGTTACATCTTTTACACGCTGTTTTCAGGTGGATAATTAAACAGTCCATATCATTTGCTTCCATGGATTTAAGAGATACAGAATTTTAAACTGCTATTAATTTCCAGACTTTCACTGAATTCTTCCAGACTCAGACAATTAAGAGTCAGTCACATAAAATTCACTAATAATTTCTGAAAAACAGTAACTGAATGAGTGAAATCACTTCCATTTTCAAATATTAAGACAAAAATGAAGAAATACAAATACGTATTTTCAAAAACTGTAAGGCATTTATTTGGTCAAATGCAGCAGCAGTACCTTTGAACAAATTAAAACATCCCAAAGTTCCCACTCCTGTTTTGCATGGAGTCCAACCAAAGTTTGTAAGAAAAAGCATAAATATCCTTCCATGGAATAATTAATAAGAACATCTCACACTAATCTGGGCTCTTCCCTGCCTTTTAACTGCCAAATATCTGAAGCAAAGCAAAGAAATTAAGTATTTATAGAAACCACATAAACCTCCAGGGACGGTGTGGAATTTTAAGGGCCTCAAAAAGTATTTCCAGCTCTTGTTGCCCAATTCTACAATGAAAAAAAAAAAAAAGTGGTGTTTTCAAGCTGTTCTCTCTCTCTCAGAAGGAATTCAGTAGTTGAAGATACATTGCTTTGATTTACTGGAGAAAACTACAATGAGAAGGCAATATACTTCAGGAAGGAAGGTGCAAACTGTCCAACTGGATCCCTGTAAATGGAGATACACCTGCTAATGTCACCAGAACTCCACAAAGGAAAATTGTAAAACCTCTGCTCCCTGAAGGACTCTGGCACTACAACAATAGAAATTCCAACAGCAAAAGCATCCAGCATGGCTTAAACAAAAGACAAACACAGCAGCTTTTGCTCCAAAAGTTTATCCTGAGAATTGACAGAGAAGACACCAAAGGATGAAATGGTATCCCTGAAAATTAACGACAGTGTAGGAAACAAAAAAAACCAGATAGATAAGGCATTTGAAAACAAGAAATTTTCCGGAACATGTCCTGTTGTTCCCTAGGGAAACTGAAACCATCTAAAACAAAAGAACAACTTCTAAGTTATCGGGAAAACATGAGCAAAAAGCCCTCTTGAAAGCACTGGGAAAGGAGAGACCTTTCCTCCCTTTAGCTCTTGTGAAGAAGGCTCAGAGAATGAAGTGGCTGAGCCTCCATGCTTTGGCTCACGAGGTGGTGCCGGGCCCCAGGACAGGAGCGTGCTGCTGGCACAGCCGCACACCGCGCAGCTGAACGGGGCACTGGGGCCACAGAGAGTTACAGCCAGCCCGGCCTGCTCGGACACACTCTCCTCTGTCCCTGCAGAACAACCAGGTCAAAGGAAGATACACAACACTAAACTGTGAGCAGCTACCTTAGAAAGCAAGGCCAATCAAGAGGGCTAGCATCTGAAATGAAAAATTATCCTTCACAGTTTTCTTCTTTCCACTTCCTGTTCTTGAACAAGCTTTCTATTCTTGTCCTACCTAATTCATCACTTGTGCTACAGTCCCAGCAAGTAGTTGTTACAGTCCATATTCCTCCTAAAAAAAAAATCTTTTCTACACTTTGTCCACAGTTGTTTTCTGTTGTTTTTAGACTTCAGCTTAAAATTTCCATACTAAAGTCAACACACACTTCTACTGGCCAATATGGAGACATATTAAAACAGGAATAATTAACTAATTCATCCTTAAATATGGTAATAAGAAAACTCTCCCAGTGACACACAATCCTCAGATAAGGAGCTTCACTTAAGAAAAATTTAAACTAAGATATTTTTCTTTCATCTTGATGTAATTCACTCCAGTAGTAATATCAATGCAAAGAAATAATTTTAAAATATATGCACCAATAAAGAAATCAGATTGCCTTTTCAATATTGACTACTGACAGACCTTTACAGTTATGCTAAAATCACACAATTTCAATGAAAACAACTTACCTTGAAACTGGGAAAATCCTGCAGCTACACCAGTTAATTAGCTATAAGAAGAGGAAAGGCATCATGCAGGTTTTGATGAGGAGAATAAGAGGTTTATTTTAAAGACATTCTCTGCTCCTGGAGGGAAATACGCTGTTTTGTTTGAAATTAATCTTCAAAACAACTAATTCATGACACATGGAAAATAACAATAATAAAGAGACCTGCAGGGTGACTTGTCAAATTAATACCCTTGCTTCCAAACATGACAACATAAACCTCCCTGCGGTGCAACCACAGGAGAGCCACAGGACAATTAAGAAACCTGAAAACATAAGGGAAAACAAAACAAAACAAATCCTCAAAAAGATAAGATATATTTCTTGTAATTAGTGGTAGCAGGTACTAGATTTGCATGCTGTATGTCCTGGCCCTGCTCTGCCAAGCACTAATACACATTTAATTTTAAGCAGGTAAAGCATTGCATTTATTTGCTGGGTAAGACAGGGTTCAGCATTGTAAATAACAGAGTTAAACCACTGAAGAACTGCCTGCCAGTGGACTCAAGTGCTACATGGTGCTTTGTGAACAGAACCTAAGATAGCAGAGAGATCACATCAGTCAAATTCCACCCTTGCAGAAAAGGAATGGTTTGCTAGTCTCTATGCCTCCTTTTGCCCTCTTCATTGTCTATTATATTTTCATTTGTGATATGCAATCCTCTTTTGCACAAGAAGAGTTTCCAGCTTGCTTGCAATGTCCAAATATCTGAAGTATTAATCAATAGGAAGCGCAGCAGAGGAAGAAGAAATATTTGGTCTTATTAAAGATCATGAACTTTATTTAAATAGACAGGTCTCCAGCAATCTGTCAATTGCAAAATATTGATGTTACAGTAATCTTGGATTTTTAGATTCTCCACAGAATATATTAAAAAAATCAGTACAGTTACATAATTGAGCAACAGCAACTCTATATTATGCATATGGTCTACACAGTGTATTGGCATTGACTCAATTAAGTAGGCAAAAGAACTGGGTTTGATCTATTAACAGTGCTTACTTAGATGACCTATATAAGGAGAACAAACAAGGAACATTTCCCCCTTTCTTTTTACTTTAGTATTTTTTGCTACATCTGATTTACTGTATTTCAGGCTTGTTTATATAATTACTAAACAGTGTATATTCATTTATGTGTCCTTCAAGTACCAACTTTAAGTTTAGCAAGGAGAAAAATAACCTTTTGTTTGCTATGTGTACCTCCTGTCATATTGGTAATGAAGATGGTGTCATATTTATCAAAGCTTTTAGTCAATTAAAAATGAAAACAAATACCCACAAAGGCTTGGAAGCAAATTAGCTAAAAAGCTCAGGGCACAAATAGATATATATCTGCAAGCCTACCTATGACACATTAAGAGCTTATCACATGTGATTGTTCAATACTGCCCCATATTAGAAGCAACCAGCACCAGAGCCTGTCATAACTGTGTGTGAGTGTTCACAGGCCAATTCAGTGCCAGGTAAAGCCAGGTTTATTAAGGGAGATGTCTGAAGTCTGCACCCATGCCAGACCTCGCTGCAGTCCACAAAATTTGGATGTCCAGGCACTCTGTTAAGCACATCTATCTTTAGTTTTACTTTGAATATGATGTTACACTCAATTTAGAATCAGAGAATCATTCAGTTAATTCAGTGAGTCAAACAATCTGACAAATTCTAGAAGATGGAGAGATAGCAAAAAATGAATAATTGCCAAGATATGTAATACATGAGAGATGTGTTATGGATAATCTGAAAAAAAAAAGAACTGCAGATGAAAACTTGTCACTGCATCATAAGTAGGAAAACCAGAATGAGATAAGCACAGTGTGTCTTGAGCAGCTGGACCTGGAAAGAGGCTTTAGAACCAATGTTTGAAAGCAGACAGCAGTCAATCAAGAAGAAACCAAACGTTCAACAGAAAGTGTATAGCATGTCAGTGAATGAAATGAAACAAAAGTGGTTCCAGGCAGGTTGATTAAACATCTTGACCTGCTTTGTAAGACAGATGCTCAGATGGCATTTACATCTTTCCCCAGGTATGTTTAAACTGGTCAGCAGACATTCACTGGTAATTTGAGCTAAAAGATAACTCTTTCACACACAGGGGAAAAAAACAGATGTAGAACGGCAACGAATGGAAGGTACAAAACTGTTTTGAAATATTCTTCAGTCTTACTTCCCTTTGAAAGTGACTCTTTTATAGCTTTTTAGTATTTAATTGCAGTACTTCAGGAAAGAAAAGATCACTATAGAGACGCATGACAATTGGATTACATTTTCTGGAAACAGCAATTGCATATAGCTCATACAGTATCAGAGGGCAATCAGCAAAACTAAAGAAAATAGAGATTACAGATTTTTTTTAATGCTTAGTGACTTTTCTTTATTTGGAATGAATTGGCTGGTATTGAAAAGCATCCATTGAAATTGAGGAGTAAAATTCATTATCTAGAACTGCCATCAGCATTGAAATAAGAGGGACTGAAATTTGCCACAATCACAAGAATGATGATGTACTTCATAATAACATGAGATTGATACCTAACAATGCCAAAAGGGCAAGACTGCCCCCACAGTGAAGAACAAACAGTTCTAGAATAAATACAGATGTTTCAGACAAGTTGGGCTCCTTTTATCAGAACCTCTGCCAGCTTGGTCCATGTCTCACAAACAGGAGGGGACCCTGACTGGTTGCAGACTTAGGATTTATTATCTGTCTGTATCATGCAACCAAAAAGCAAGAGATACAGGGAAATAACATCCATGCAAATCCAGATCAAAGACAAGATGGTAGCTTATGCCAAGCCTTTTTCTACATATTCTTTGAACCAACAGCATAAAAGAGAAGGTGCAAAGTCATTATACTCTAACCAATAAGAAAAGGTCCCACATGGATTTAACATTAACAAAAGGACTACTAAGAACCTCAAACAATGCACAATAATTCATTATTTAAGACTGAAACTTTTTCTATCTTTGCAAAGCATATATCTAGGACTTTTCACACCTTGAACTGTCAATAAGTTCTTGTTCTTTCTTGTTCCTTATGATAAATATAAATGTATTTACTTGGTTCTTAACTTCCTAGCTTTCCGTGAGAATGTTGAGAAATTTCCCAACCTTTCTTAGCTTTATGTCTACTTTCTGGGGCCTTTTTGCACTTTTTAAAGTCTTTTACCTTTTTATATTTCTACAAGAGTCCATTGCCTATTTCATCACAACTCAGATGTATTCAATTAATCCTTTAGGAGGTGCTCTACTTTTAATAATCATGTACAGAAGAGGTAGTAAAAAGGTTAAAAAGTCATTTAAACACAAAAGCTGTGGTTAGCTGTGAAAACTAACTTCCAAGTTGTTGGTATTTGCATGTAACTAGAGAAAGAAAGAATATGGAATACCCAACAATAGGAAATGGTAAATCTAGATATGACAAAGCATTTGCCAGTTTGTCCCACTGAACTACATCAGCTATAAAGAAAATAACTAATGCATGCTGGAAAGATGTGTAGATATAGAACAACATGGAGTCATTTCAGCTAATCATTGTCTAAAAGAGGTTTTTCTAGCAATTGTTTTGAGCTACTCCACAAAGAAAACAAGAAAATCATTTCCCTTTGCTAAACACTAGTGACACAAGGACCACAGCAACAAGAAAATGTTTATTGATATTTATAAAATATTATAACAGCAGATGCCAGCAGAGAAAAATGTCTCTTCATCTCAAACTAAAGAGATAAACTTGGGAATCTACCCTGACTATAGCTATTTTTATTGGACAGAAACTTTCCACTAGTAGCTGCCCCAAGGAGGTGGAATCAAATCATCCCACTCCACACAGAATTGCTTCAAAACCTTAATTGCAGATCTGAGTTTTCACAGAAGAATGGCAAAGAGTCTCACCCTCTTTGAGACAAAGCCACATCATAACCCCAAGTATTGCCTGGACTTTTGGTGCAGTTCTGTACATCTTGGAATATGCACAATAATACCAGATTCAAAATTAGTCTGTTCAAACCTCCACACTTCAGGGAATTGCTACAGAATCTGAATCTAAGGGCAGCTGAAAAGGCCCTTTCTTAACATAGTCTGAATTTCAGCCTTAACTTCAGCAAGATGTTTTCCGTGTTTTGGCTTTTAAACACCTTAAATGTTGAGTGGAGTATTAAATTGATGGGGAAAACTGGCAGCACAAGGATTTTTTTTCATTTTTTCATACCACAACCTTCCAAGTATCCAAATTACATATTACATACTGGTCTTCAAATTTGGAAAACATTGACTGGTTCTTGTGGCCTCTTAAACTGAAATCTGCTTATCACTGCCGTATTAGAAGATAGGTCTATTCCTAAACACTGATCAGCCATTACAGAGTTTAAAATCTGGCTGAATCATTGCTGCATTATTCACAGAATTGTAGAAATTATGCTTTCCTATAGTTATGCAACAAAGCTTTCACTGAAAGACTTTCATAGAGAAAATAATTTTGCAAAAACATTAGCTATATTCAAAAAGTTTGAATTGCATTACGTGAAGACAGAAGTATACTAGCAAATGCAACTGAAGATAAAAAATGCAGTTTCATGAAAAAAAATTGCTGGCTATGGGGATTTTTAGGAGGAAGCCTAGAGCTCTCACATTACAAAGTGATCCTTTTCTGTCAAGGGTATGGGTATTTTAAAATTACACAGTTCAGGAGTGAGACCGTCACAGGAACAGCTGCAAGCAGTTTACGAGTCCTCATGACATTTCAAAAGGCAGGTATCTGACATGGCTCTGTTGGGTGACACAGGACCTGAGCAGCAATGCTTTCCATCACCTCCCAGTTGGGCAAAATGTTACTCCTTCTCCCACTCAGCTGACCAGTAAAGCAGCTCTCCACAAACCCTGCTTTCCACTCACAGAAAGCAAGCAGTCAGAAATAAAGAGGTTACAGGGCCAAATCACTCTCAGGGAAAGTGAGACCACTTCTGGAGTCAAAATGTAAGCTGCAGCAGAGCACAAAATAAAGCAGGGAATAAACATCCCCTCTGCAGATGTCCAGTGCTAAAATCTTGCTCAAGTGCTGTGCAAATGGTGTGGTCAGAGCAAAATTTCCTCACCATGAACTTTGCTGTGCCATGGCATCTTTCCAAAGCAGTTAAAACTTGAACAAGTTGTATGAATAATGAGTTCTGAAGAAAAAAGAGCTTTTGGGGCTAGAGAGGCTGATTGCTCAAGAGAGTTGCTAAAATTAGCAGAGGTTTACACAATTTTTATGTACACAGGAACATTTTTTTAATATAACTTCCCCTGTCTCTTGGAAGTCTTGATAAAGAAGACCAGAGAAATTGAGCAGGGGATAATTTCTAAGACAGTTTTAATATATACTCACCTTGTATAAGGTGAGTATATAAAAGCAGCTAGAAGTTACCTGAGAACTTTGTACCTGATGTTTGGAATGTCATAAATACCTTGTGTTGGTGTGGGAAGTTATATTAAACCATGAGGCAAACAGAAGAAAAATAGATAAACAAGAAGAAATATAGGTTATCCAAGTGCTATGACGAGTACACAAGACAAAAAATAGCAGCACAAGTATAAGAACAGAACAAGAAAATATTGCATCTTATACCTCGTCTTCAGATGTCAGACCAACATTGTTTTTGCTTTTCTAAGAAAGTCAAACAGTATTCACATACCGCTTCTGAGATCAAAGATTAATTACATTAGGAAACCTAACAAACATTTTTCTGGCATCAGCAACGTACTGCTTGATATTTTTCACACCAGGAAACACCATTATGTCTAATATTTTTACAAAATAAGAGTTCAGATCACATAAAGACCTTTTCATAATGGAAAGTCTGGAGAGAGAAGGATGCAACAGTAGGATAGAGGCTGCCTTTGTACTTCTTTATTTCAGCATTATACACCAGCAAATCCTCACCTGTCAATATCCCACAGAAAAAAAAAACAGACTAGAGGTACATAGGTGCAACCTAGTCAGCCAGGGTTTCTGCAAGAATGGCAACCTTTTCCCCTTGCCTTGCTGACTGGTCTCAGCCAAGAAATTCTCACAGTATTGGCATGGTTACTAGCAATGGTGAAAGAAAAGTGCACACACAGATGAAGATAAGATCTGAAAAAGTGGAAAAGAAGGGACGGTAAAGATTCCCAAGTATCTTGTGTGGAAGGCATTTAAAAAATAATAGAAAAGAGCACTTTACTTTTCCATGTAATGGCTTGTCCTGAGGGGTTCCAAGCCCCTCAGCCTCCTAGCACAAACTGGCAGTGAAGGAGTACTTGCTTTAGAGAAATGAAAGGAAGGAATCCCTTAATTAATTTTGACATAAGCGAATCCATGAGATTGGAGGCATCCAAGGGTGCTGAAGGAGCCAGACAAGGTCCTTGTGAGGCTGCTCTTTATCATCTATGACATACTGAGGGAACAGGAGAGCCCATAGTAGAGGAGGCTCAGGGGAGTCCTTATTGCTCCCCAGCTACAGCTATGGGCACCTAGTCAGAGGACAGAGAGAAGATGGAGGCAGATAATTCTCAAAGGTACATTTATAAGACAAGAGGTAATAGGCAAGTAGAAACATGAGAAATTCCAGCATTGGGGGAAGAATTCACCACTGGAAAATGCAATATTTTGAAAAGAACTTTCATTATGAGCAATTTATACTGGGGCCGTGGAATTGTCATTCTAGGAGAGTTCAAGGCTCAGCTGGACACATCCCCAAGTACCTTTATCATGTCTGATTGCAACACCTCCAGAGTTCCCTTGCACTTAAAACTGGGGCTCTAGGATTCTAACATACAGCAAAGTATTGCCACCATGGAGAAAGCTTACTCCAGGAAATTAGGACTTTTCATTTCCAATTACTTGAAATTTGAACACTTCATATTGTTTTCAGCAGCAGGATATAGACAATACAATTTACCTGCAGAATTCATTGCTGCAGGATGCAATTGATTTAATTATGTTATTAAGGTTTTTAGCAGATTAAGTATAAAAATAATTACAACCATTATTAATGTGACATAGTATACAAATAAAAAGGCTAGCAATTCTCAGGCTGTAGTCAGACCATAAGCATATCACCAGATAGAACAAAAGCAAAATTATCTTGTTACAATAATATAAAATAATACACAATATTATCAGAGGCAGAAAATTGAATTATTTAATTATTTTCCTATAGGTTATATAGTGGTTTTAATATTAAAGGATTTCAAGAACTATTTTGTCTATTTTATTTTTCAGGATACGTAACAGACAATACTGCACATCAGTAATTATTTATCTGCCTTTCCCTTTACTCATTCCTCCATAACATAAAACAACAGCTATGACAGTATGCAAAAGACTGATAAAATATTGAATATTTTACTACTTACAAATTATTCTTGAAACGTGTCTACTAAATCGATGTTTTTGTATGCAGAGGCACTGCAAAATAGATTTAAAACTTAATATTCAATAACCCAAAATATTCAGCCCAAACAAACGCTGAAAACATTAAAAGGCAAAAGCCTGGAAGAATTATCTGCTTTGTTTTAAAAACACAATTAAAATGAAGAGACGTTAGCAAATTTAATCTGCTATAGCTGACATCATTCCTGGGCATTGATTCAAACTCCAAATTTAATTTCGATGAAGCTTTAGTAAAAGTAATGCCTTCTGCAGATTCTGACCCATCTGACTGAACTTATCTACTGACAACAATAAAAAGTAACTTAACCAAATATGGTTTCTGTTTTTCTGTAAACAGCTATAAGGATAGACAAAATATATCTTAAATTGGCTTGGGACAACATTCTATTGTATGTTGCTTACCGTGAGCATGGTGTGTGCCCTTCCAAGTAGTATCAGCAGAGAGTTCAAAGTTCTTTTGAAGGCTTTTTTGTTTGTTTGTTTTAGATAGACACCTGCTTTGTGTCAAAATTTGATGACTTTTGATATATTGCTGAGGTGAAAGTGTACTTACTACTAAAGAGAGATGTATGACACAATAAGCAAAGCAAGGCAGATAGAGAACAAAAATCCAGGCTGAGGAAATTCTCTATTCTGTTACTACTAAAAAGTATTCTACTACTTTTTATGACAGATATCAAAGTGGACTTCATTTATCCCTGTTACTGACTTCACAAAATTGGCAGGAAATTGCATGAGTTGAAGTTTTCTTGGGAAATCTTAGGTTCCAAATTCACTCAGAAAAATTATCTGAAAGTATACTTGGCAGAAGCTTCTATAATCTCACAAAAGACCACAGTGGAACTTGCTGGAGATTGTCACAGTTCCAGTCATATATATTTGCATATGCAAAAATCACTATTTGCATGAAAAAAAATTGCATTTCTTCCTACAAACTGATATTTAGCCAAATCAATTAAATACTAACTTAGATAACAGCTCATTAATACTCATTAGTATGCATTTGTACAGTTCCTATGATATCTACTTGTAAGTAGCTGAAAGGGTAACTACTTTTCACTTGTAATGAAACATAAATGTGCTCTATTATTTTCTTTTTTTCTTAATTACAGCGTGTAAAAACATGCATAAAAGTGCCAAACACATAATAATAAAATCCTTCTCCTTCTCTGTTTCCTTCTCCGGTCCTCAACTTCTTCCTTCATTGGAATAATTGCTAAACAAATAAGTATGCCCCAAAATAAAACTTTAAAGATAAAATCCATTTTCAGGAACTTTTGGAAATTCTTTCCTACTCCTTAGAGACTAGAAGCTTGGAATCATGCAAAAAAAAACCCCAAACTTTGCTAATTCGCTCGGAGCATCAGGTTCTTCAACACACCCACAGCCTTCAAGCTAATCAGTGAAAAAAGGAAGAGCTCAACAGTGAAAATCCTGCTTACACGTGTTTCCTTAGCTTTACATCGTTAATCAATAAATACCTTCCAATTAAATTTCTGTGTGTAAGAACACCACATCTGACTGTGTATTACAATATGGTATTTCAGAATGAAACATCTGAAAGATACAAAAATAGATACGTTCAATCCCTTTGTGGACTGTGAATACCAAAGTCATTGAATACAGCTAAACTGAGTACAGAGAAGGCAAACACCTTTTCCTTGTCCTAACAGAACAATGTCATCTCTTAACACTGCCTTATACAATTACTACCAGATAAAAGCAATTCTTCCCACATTACAACAAATTCCTAAATCTGGATCTTCAATATTGATACATTTTTTTACTACATTTTTTATTACCTTACCAAAAGCCAAAATAATGTGTGGTGGTTTGTTTTCTCAGTTTTCTGTGGGTTTTTCGCTTGCATTTTGCTTGAGGTGTTGTCTTTGATTGTTTGGATTTTTTGGGGGGAGGAGGACATTTCTTAAAAGAAGGAGAATAAAAAGACAAAACAAACAATTTTAGGAAATTTCCTGAGGAAATTGTGAAATTTAGGAAGATGATAATTGAAACTGAGTTTCAAAAACAAGCCTGATCTGCTTGATCAGAACTGTTTTATAAAGTGGGTTATAGTCTTCACTGAATGCAAATGAACACCAGAAAGTCATCTCCCAGATTACTTTTTCAGACATCAAAGCCCAGCCATGGCAGACACGAAGCAATCGATCTCCTTTAAAATTGTGGATTTGGAGTTGTAAGGATTTGGAATGATGACAGCAGCCACCTTTTAAGGGTTTGCCCGTGGGGGTTTCTTGGCAGCTGGAGGCTTGTGGGCAGCGTTTGCTGACGGGAGGTAAGGCAGGGGCAACACACAGGGGACCAGTGCTAGCCCATAAAGGGAGAAGTCAAGAAAGGCCATTAGGGATAACCTCAGCCTATTTTTAATTCACTGCTTCTTTGTGCCTCTGGTGAGACACAGATCAGGACAGGGAGTTAGCACAAGTACATCCTTTTAAAACCTTTTCTAACACAGTTTTGTATCACCCATTGTAGATGAAGGTTTTTTATTCAACCTGAATCTTTATGGATGCAAAATACTTGGTATCACATAGTCTATATCAAGCCCAGGAAAAAGTAATAGATAACAGCATGGGACAAAAGGGTTGTGTTTCTGGCACAAAATTATGCAGAAGACAAGAAGTGAAGACCAACTTTCACTCTGTGCCCTATAAAATAACCTAGCACCAGGCAAGGCCCCAAGGGCTATACCAATAAAATGACGCTTGGCGCTGCTCTAAGTTTCAAACAAATGTGCCTTTTATGAAAAACAAGTATTTTGTTCTGTGGAATCTATTTAGTCCAGAATTTCTGATTTTCCCTATTCTCCACATGCTGTTAATAGCAAGTGTCTGTGGGTTATGGTGGATTAAACTGAGTATTTTTGCTAAAAAATGTTATAGCATGTAGTATCTCAAGTTTCTCGTAATCTCTATGTACTTTTCAAAGCAGCTTTTTGTTTCATTTTGTGTACAGATTTGTGCCACTTGGATGAAGACAGCAGCTTAAAAAGATCTTTCATAATGCACTAAAACTGAAAGGGAAAAAAAAGCCACGTAAGGTTTATGTTCAAAATTCTTGCTGCAGATTCAGCATAAGCAAAAGTAGACATAATCCAAAAATCACTGTAAGCCAATGGCATCCCAAAGGATGCTGCAAAAAATTTACAGAGATGCTGGGAAGCTCCAATTGAAAAGAAACAAATCAAAAATAAACTGACAATAACAAAGAAAACAAACAACAGGAGACAAAACCAAAACATTCATCACTCTGATCACACTAACACAGATATTATTTTACCCAAAAAACTGTCTTCAAAAACTAAAAAAAAACAAACTGTTTTCAAAATCTAAAAAAAACCCATGGAGTTTAAATCTAAAAAGAACTTTCTAATTAAGAACTTGTACTCTCTAAATAATGAGTTTCTAATCAAACTGGGCATTTTATAAAAGCAACAACATCAAGAATAATAACGAACTTACAAACTGAAACCTCAAAGAAATTAGATCTTTGAATTTTATCCTCCTACTCGTTTTTGTCCTTCTTATGTAAGTGCATTTAGGATTTAATTATATAAAAACCAGTTATTTGGTCCCTAGCCAAGAATCCATTTTCTGAACAAAAAGTGTAAACAGGAGAATAAATTTGAGAAAATATATTTCAGATTTTTCATCAGCTGATAAAACACGTTGAAAATATGCATGAATTACCAAATAATGAAAAGTATTGATGCAGACCATTTCAAGGTAAGACAGAGTGAACCTGAAGCTAACTTGGGCATTTCTTCAGTTGGCAAAGAACAAAAAATATTTCTTAAAATTCTGTTATATGGAAAATGCAGCATATACATTGTGCTTCTTAAAATTCCTACATAAAAACCAAATATTTTATGTTAGTACAAGTCACAGCAATCTGGCTCCTTAGCTAAACCTTTGATTGTGGGAATTACTAATAAAATCTCACCAATTTTAGCTATCACTGAAGATGCTTTATGCTTCTGAGAGCCATTAAAATTAGACCCTATACTTCTGCCTTTTTGTTTTTATATATATAAATAAATAGAACATCTTTTTGTCACATAGAATTTAAAAGTTGGAAGGAACATAGAGGAGTAGAATCCTTGAAACAAAATTAAGTAAAGCATGGGATATATTCAATGTACCTTTATCCTGAAGACAATCTTTGGGATATTAAATGTACTCTGGCATAGCAATGGGACAGTGATATTCAAGCTGATTTTACTCTAGAGTTGTCAGCCTTTCCTTATCTGCAGTCTCATTTACATGATTCCATACACTTTCCATGTTTTCCAAATACGAATAGTGCAATACAGAAGTTCCATAAAGTCAGCCTTTTCAACAACAAATGCATCATATTCAAAATGTTTTTAGATGTAAGTTGTCCCTTATTTGGTCTTCAGTGAAGACCACAGATGGGAATAACATTTGCTCACACTTTATTGCAGAGCAGACTAATAATCAACGTGTTGGCACACTGTTCATTTCGTCTTAAAATAAAAGTGTCTTCTTACTTTAAAAGAACTAAGTTCCAGTGGATAAAATTCCAAGAGGCTTCTTTTTTCTTTTAAAGACAGCATGGAAGTTCAATGACCGTGCAGACCAAAATCTGAGAAGAATTTACAGCAGTTCCAGACAAGGATATATAGGGACTCAACAGTACCAGCACACTGAAGTTGTAACTTCTGACTAGTTAACACAACACTATTAAAGTTTAATGAAAAGAGACATTTAATACTCATTTGAGAATTTAAAAGGGAACAAACTAATGATGCTAAGTGACCACCCACTGATGTGTACCGTAAGAAATGACAGTCAGGGACAAGAAATCACCCATGCGCTATTTTCTTGGTACATAGTACATGGAAATGTGACTTGAACTAACACCCTGTTCCTGCCATAAAAATCTAACTGCAAAGCAAAGCTAAGATGAACTTCTCATCCTAACAAACCATTAGATACTTTTCTGACCAGCAAAAGTAATTTGGCAGCATTTTAATACTGTCCAAGAAAGGCAATCTGACAAAGGAAATAAAGTCTAAAACCATAAACAGCTGCAGAGAGCAAAACTTGACTTAAGCAAGGTAGCACAAATAATAAAATATGTCCTATATTAAAGTCACTTGTATATTCTAGCTGCAGAGGAGCACTTCCTGTATTACACAAACTGAAATGTAGAATTTAAAAGGACATGGATGTAATGGGGACTAATGTTTCAAGGTTTAATTGTGCACCGTTCTCTGCATGATCACCTATTTATTTAAATTGGTGCAACTTGCCCTCTTAGAATCCTATGAGTTCCTTAGCTGTAAGGGGCCCAAAAGGATGATCAAGTCCAACTCCTGACTTTGGTAAATACAAACCTCAAGCCCCTGTTACAAATTGCTTGCACTCAATCATCCCAAAACTACTTGTAATCCTCGAAAATATAATTTTTCTGTTTTTTGTTAAATTGTACACAAAGGCATGTTCTGCCCAAGTCCATTATTTTTAAGTACATTTTTATTGTAATGTACTGTCTACAATGAGAAAATTTATTAATTTTAGATTATTTATTCTTTCACATATCCACTCAAGCCATGCACACTTCGCTGGCACACAGAAACTGGGCATAAGGACAAGAGTGTTAATGTTAAGCCTGTGACAAAAATTTAAAATAATTCCTGTATGTATCTACTTGACAGAACATGAAAGAATATCCCTCTTTATTCTTAATAACTTTCTATAATGTTCAAGTCAAGTGACTTTGTAAGAAAACTTATTTTGTAACCATTTGTCTCCATGGACATCAGCCATGCAATTAACATTACAAGTTTAACCATTCTTATCCTTTAACCATCCTGATATTTCTGTATCTATCGTCCACTGACAAAAATATGCTTCATTAAAGAATCACAGTGTTCTCCTTTCCAAAACACAAACTGGATTATTAGCTTCACAGATTTATTAATGACATAATATGTAGCATGATATAGTTTGTTCTGAATTACATGGATACAAAAGGAAATATACTGAAGATTCTAATCAAGGGGAGCTTACACTTGGAGAAACACTGAGTAAGTGTTGAGCTAAGAAGAGCAAACTGCCTTCCTTTTTTTTTTAGAAAAGGTATCTTAAAGTATGCCTTTGGTAGCTGAAAATTCAGTATCACACTAACTGCACACTTATAAACTATTCTAATTCAGATGCAAATTCATACACATAGGAGTTTTTGAAATAATTTGTTGAATATATGTGATATCCTAAGAATATGTTCTGACTAACTTTTTATAAAATTTCCTTTATACTCCCTGATATGGAGACTTAAACTTGGAATTTCTGTGATTCATTTTTCTGAAAGGATTATATTGATATTACAATGTTATATTTTATTATACAAAGTAAGTTGGTCATATCAGCTAGATTTAAAAGAAAAAAAAGTACCATTTCATTTGCAGTTGGTTTTATTTATATACTGAGGATGTAACTTTTCCTAGAACATAAGTAAAATTTGATCTTTGAACACAAATTGTTACAGAAATACAATTAACCTACCATGAGTTTTTTAAGAGTCTCCCAAAATACTTAATCTGTTATTTTTATATGTTACAAGTGATGCTGTTGTTAGAGAAATGTATTTCAGTAATGGGCACAATGTCTTAATGGAATTAAGTGTCACCCTTAGCACACCAACCTGAGAATCTGGAGGATAAATTTTTTTTTGTCATACACTGCCTGTAAGGCCTTGCCTAACTCAGTCTCCCCATGCCTTCAGCAAGCGAAGATGAAGCATGTGTCCCATCATAGGCTTGCTGGTATAATATTTAATATTTTTATCCCTTCCTTGGCAAGTTTTGTAAAGAGGGAGAAGGAAATCATGATGCCAAAACAACCAGAAAAGGCATTTTTGCAGCTATCTGGTATGCATAACATCTGGAGTGGGTTTTGTTGCTGTTTTGCAGTTTCTTGGGTGGGGAGAAATTTTTGGGGGGATGCAGAGGGGATTTTTTTTTCTTGGTTTCTCTGGGTTTTTTTTTAATCTACAGTACTAGAAATGTAAAGACTCTATGTTCAGATTGTCCCAAGTTTTTCTAAGTTCCTGTCTCTCTCATTGTAATTCAGTCTGGGTTTGTCCAAGAGAATCCCACAGCAAACCCAATCCAACATTGTCTGGAACATCCAGACACATTTGCAGACATTGGACTTTCCAAGCTGCACGCACGGTTTAACTCACATGGGGGATCTGGAATCACTCCTGCAAACTCTTGTCATATCTGGATGTGAATGGCAACAAACCAAAACAAATCTTTCTCAAGAAAAACTCTCCTGTACCATCTACTAAGGAGCACTTTGCTCCTTATGGCTAGTTAAAACACTGTGTAGTCCTTTAGAAAGACTTTTGCATATGATGTTCTATCACTTTATACTGCCTCTGCAATAATGTTTTCCAAACTCAGCCGTCCATGAATTCTAAAATAATACTTAACTGACCAAATATTTTAGTGTGTGTAAACAGTTCTTTTGACATAAGTGAAAAGGTGCACATCCAGCTAGAACTACTGCAATACACTTGGATCCCTAACTAAGCTCACTTTCTTTTCAAGTAAATAAACATTCATAGTTCATCACTACAATAACAGTTTTAAAATATCCAAAGTCTTATGCCCTACATGGGCCTCTAAAAATATTAAAACATTCAAAGGTTCAGGCATTTATACTTTGACAATAAATGTTGCAATTATATTGCATTATATCTTTAAATATTATGCACCTCAAATATATCTTGAGACGTACCTTAAATGTTTATTTTTGTATGCCTGTTTTAGTTTTCTGTGTTACATCACATTTTCTTTGTATTTCTGCTTTTCATCCACTTTTTGTTCCCCACTAACTGATCCACTGCAGTTACAAGCAGGTCTAGGCCAGGTCAAATTATGGACCACAAAACTCTATGTAAACATTCAGATTCTGTTTACAAGATGGATCCAAGCAAAAGCTCCCAAGGTTGACTCTCACAAGAGGTATTTTACTTCAAGTGGTTTCTTTTCCCCTGAAGCAGAGCAAGTATGAGTTTGAAATGAAAATCAAGTTGTTTGAGTCTAAAGTTGTTTGAGGCTACAGAGCTCCTGTAGCCTCTCCTGCCAGCAGCAAAGGCAGAATTCACCAGGAGCATGAGGGGTTCTGCTATTGCACTGCTCTTGCACCTCATTACAGCTTGCATCATACTCAAATGCTTTTACTGGCCCCTGAAGAACAGTATTTTAGTGGGGAAAAAAAAAAGAACAACAACAAAAAAAACATCTCCAAAACCACTGAAAAACTGTTCCCTTCTGCTCTCATTACCAAGACTTATCCACTGTGCTTTGGGCTCCCTCCCACCTCAGCCTAAAGAAACCTTTCCCCCTTTTGATATTTAATGTCACCCAAGACTGCCAGATATGGCTGGACCATGAAGTGCACATTCTAAAAACCTCCATTGTATTGCTTTTATCCAAAACCTTTGGAAACTGTGACGGACATAGAATTTCAGATCTGTGTCCCGCTTAATGCAGGCCAAGGTAAGATAATTAGGTGAGCTTTTGTCTATTCTTACAATTTAAGTATTTCCTTTCATCAAACCACCAGGCAAGCCCTTTGGCCTAACTTCACATTAGAAACAGCATAAAATAAAGGACATGAAATATCAAATGTTATATTAATATATTACTAGCAAATTTGATTATTCTGCCATTTTCATAATTCACAGCAACTTGTTAAAGAATGTTCTCACTATTCACTTGCTGCCTCAGCACCTTTCTTTTTTCCCAGGAGAAGTGCCCTGTTCAGAGTCATTCTCCTGGGAAACATGGATTTTTACTCCAGTCAACTCTCAGCTCAGTTAATTACTCAATGGATTGCAATAGGACTAAGTCTACAGAGCTGAGGGCAATATGTTTCTCTCCATGTGTGTCAGAGGGATTAACTCCAGAGGAGCCCTGACCTCATCCCTCGGATCAACCACCATTTAGTGGCTGGAAAGCAGTGTGTGCTCCTGGGGCAAATCTTACTTTACCTTCACCCAAATGGAATCAAGTTCATGTTCTCCAAGGCACATTTGTAACATGAATGGAAGCCTGATAGCCAAGGAAGATTATGACTTCTGTGTCCATCTGCAGGATCAGAGGTGACTAAACTCAGTCACCCATTTTTATTTGCCATTAAAAGAGGGCAGAGGTTTCCTGCATTTGCTGTGACAAAGGCGCAAGACCTACCAATACTTTGAGCACATCAAATAACTTCTAGGAGTCAAGAAGCTGAGAGAAAAAGACCTCTTCAAAAAAAGATTATATAATGCCAGGAGAACTCCTACAATTGTCATTTGTTGGCCAACACCTTCTGCTGGAAAAATAAAATGGGAAAGAGAGAGAGAACATGTTCATGGTTCCTTAACTCTACAGTAAAAAGCCAGGCAAGGAGGCAATTCCATGTAAAGGCTCTCTAAAAGAGAAAAAGCATTAGCAAATTTGATGCAAGTACTGTTTATTATCCTCATGTTGAAATTTTAATTTCTTTCAGAGTTAATCTAGAGGCAATCAATTAATAATTAACATTATTTAAATCATCTCTTGGGACATCTCAGTTAAGACATGGAAATTCACAAAAGCATCTAGAAAAAACAAAACAGATGCAATGATTTGCATAAATATAACTTGTTAAAATAATATTTGACTGGGATGCAGTTAAAACCTTAGGATCCTATATGTCACACATTGCTAAATTCCTTTCTACACCAGCAATGCCCTGAGTTTTGCTCTGAAGACAGCTGCTATCATTTTTAAGGCCACCTAATCATTTTCCTTGAACATTCCTCAGATGTAAAAGCTATTTTCCACACTTTGTTTCCATAGATACAGTGGATTTTTTATTAATCAGAATGATAGCCTGCAAACTGCTAAGCAAACACATCATCAGAAAGCAGTTAATATTCCAAGCTGTGTCTGTTTAAACAGGGTCCCACTCTGATCACATTTAATTTTGGACAATTAAGGCAGAGTGGAAGTGGACAACATGGTATTTTCTAAATGGAGATTTTAATACTGTGGTTCAAGACAGAAACGCGGGTCAGTTAGCACTTAATGCTAACACTTACAGACCATACTGAGAAAAACAATCAGTTGCTGCTTCAGGAAAGAAAAATCCCTGTCAGGGAGACCAAATTAAAGCATCATTTCATCCAAGTATTTGACTAAAATTGAATTTTAATCCAGGAAAGCTAAACAGATAAACCAAATACCAGAGGGGAAACAGACCTCTCAATCTATGGAGTTAAACCAAACAAATCTGGAAACATGCATCCAAAGTAAAGGCTCCAGCATCTTTTGCAGGAACGGTGATTTGGATTTTTTTTTCTGCCTGTCTCAATAAGCCAGTGAAGCAAAACAGATGGGCTAATAATTATTGCTGGGTTAAAGCTGCTACCTGGTCTAAAAAATCTCAGCCTTGCAACTCAGCATGTAAAGTATCGGAAAGACTCTGAAGAAGTAAAGGACTCATAAGTATTCAGAACTCAGAGACATTTTAAAACTAAGAAAAAGATAATTTTCAGTCATATCCACAAGCATTCTCTTTCCTTTATCATCTCCAAATATCTGAACTGCTTAAGAATGAGAATGAGTTGGTATCAAAAATATTTGCAGCAAGTGGAAGAAATTAAATAAAGCATGCTTTTGTAACAAAAAGAGGCAAAAGGAGAGGTGTTGCAGAAATACAGTATTAAAACTGGTTCTCCCTGGGGAGTGCTCATGAGCCAAGTAATTGATCCTTGTGTTGTGTCAAATACTGAACTATTCCAGCCCCTCTCATGTACTTATGTGGTTACATTTAGTGAATAAAGCAGCAGAATGTTGGCCTTCCCAAAACAGACACATACCTGTGATCTGAAGCACAATGACTCTTCATTTACATTTGTGACAGAAATAATTTCCAGTTTCTTGGAGTAGCTGTGGCTAATGTATCTGTCATTATGTTAGTCTGACAGAAGTTTTTATTGCAACTTCTGAAGCAAGTCCACCACCAGTGGGCAGATATTGCTATGGCAACTCAGCACAAGTGCAGAAACTTCTGAAGGTGTTAGGCAACACAGTGCCATCAGCTGCTGATGTTGCTCAAGTTTAGTGCAGTTCATCTTGTCCACAGTCATCTAATCAGGTACACCAAAAATAGAGCTTTCAGCAAAGCCATGTGGAACCAAGCTGTGATAGAAAATTAACAATTACAATGCAGTGGGGAAAAAAAAAGAATGAAACAGAAAAGTGGCTCACTTTTGTCTTTTGGAAAATCCCATATAGAATAGTGAATTGGTTCAGTAGTTTTTTTAAATGCAGGGCATGTAATTCTTACTAACACTTATATAATTAGTTGGAAAAATGTAATACAGATTTTTTTTTTAATTTCATAAGATGAAAATTTTGAGAAGTATTTTTACTTTAGAACACTCAGTTCCTATCCCTGCAATAATTTTAATTTGGCTTGCAGTGGTCTATATAAAACAAATCTTAGTAACTTTCCTTATTAAGAAAATTCATCACATATTTTGAGGAGGGGAAATCATCAGAACTGCCCTTCATTTTGGCTATTGCGAAAGTTAAGAAAGCTACAGAGAAGTGCTTTCTCTCACACAGGGGATGGCTCCTGCAGAAGAGTAAAATACCCTTCCAGAGGAGTGTGGACAAGCTTATGCTGCTGCTGCTGCCATGGGCTTGCTCAATGAAGGAAAAATACTCCAGCCTTTCTTTTTAGTGCAATGGAGCAATACATTCAAGCACAACTGTTAAAGCAAGGACTAATCAGTGGACTACAAATTATTATCCAAATATTCTGTTCCAGCTGTCTTCTGTATAGTGAGCTGAGTATATGCTTATAGGTCTGGAAGGAGACCAGAGGCAGTGCTAACAACTTAGAGAAGTGTTCCTTTACATCCAAAAGGTAATCCGAACAAAAACATCCAGTTTACTGCTAATTGTCAAAGGAAATGGAGAACAAGTAATGCCACAAAGACAACTGGGAAAAAGAATTAAAGATGCAAGTGCAAAAGACTGAATGAGACAAAATGAAGAGGGGGGTTACATTTACAGTTTACAGGCACACAAATTATTTTAGAATGCTGTAAGACATGTTATGTAAAAGTGTCACAGTGAAACAAGTTTTGACACTTCATTAAATATGGACAGGTTTCTGTGGACCTAATGCACCTAAAAATACTGAATGGTTTACTCCCTGAAAGATCCTGCACTACCCTCCCTCCCTGCAGGGGTGAGCACAAAAAAATGAAGACAACTGCAGATGCACTTGCTTAACTCTTCAAGTAAAAGTAAGATCAGTTACAACAGTTTTCAGAATTATCTCCAAGACTACATGGAACTCTCACATATTAGAGGCCTTCTGTCCTCAGCACCTTGAGGAGCTCTCCAATGATCTTAATTACTTATAGTACTCCTGCAACATTATTTGCTTTAACTTCACCCAACACATCCGTGGAAAGCTCTAACATCCCTACCTGAAGAGTTGGAACATCTCACCTGATTAAGAGATTTCTTTTAGAAAGGTGACAATTTATTGGAGATTTTTTGTTGTAACATTTGAAATACAGCAGCCAACACAGAAAAAGTAATCATGAATCCAGTAAGTGTTATCTCAGGTAAAAAATACTTCAGGTTATAGATCCTGGATAGCATTCATCAAACTCTAGCTCAGCCTGACATTACCTCTTCATTTCACAGTGGCTACCATTGGAAAAATATCTCCTGGCATTGAGTTCATATGGAAAGAGAACAATTTCAGGTGCCTTTCCCTTCAATCAACACAAAACAAAACTTCACCTTTTAAAAATGTCTCAAAAATTATTTTGAGCTAGAAAATTATCTAAAGTATAAATATCAATTGATATGTGAAGTCAGACTTCAACAAACCATGAGGAACCATGTGGAAATTTCCTTAATCTGCCAAAAAAGCTGAAGGTCAGTATAACTGTAACATAGCTATTAAATCAATGATAAGAGATAGATAAGATTTGTTTTAAAGCAAGGGAGACTAACAGACTGCAAAGGTGTCCAATATATTAATATTTCAGTAATTACTTTTTATTTCATATTTCATAAATTATACTAGTTACAATGTGAGTCATGAATCTATATGTGTTTCATTGATAACAAAATAACCAATCTGCTGAAATGTAAAAATTATGAGTTTTGGCCCTATTTTTTTTATTACATCATTTATTTCAGCAAAACAAAAGACATCCACATAATAAATGTTTTCAAACCAAACCAACACTGAGTCTAAACATCTATTAATTTTACTTGGAGTTCAAAAATGAATCTATTGGCATAGTCTGTTGCTGGACACTCTCCAAACATTTATTTTGCATATGTATTTTAATTTGGCAGCTTGTGCTATTGAAAATATAAGCTAAGAATATAGAGTAATATGTAGTGTGTGATATTAACTGTGTTCTCTTACCTTTTCTTCCAATTTAAGTAAAATCACTATGACATAGTTCAGAGATCTTTTTCCCCGATCATGTCACAAGGGAAATAGTTATTCTTGATCAGTTCTATGGACCAGAATTTCCAAAGGCATCTGCAAAATGCTAGACACCAATATGGATATTCTTGGGTCCCTTCCCATTCCACTGAAATCAGTAATGAAATGTAGATCTGCTTAGTGGTAGGAAAATCAAAGTCCTTATTTGGAAAACAAGTTTTAGAAGATGTTTTAGTATTCAAGCTATAAAATCTGCAATGAGGGATGCTAAAAACCACCTATGCACTCACCGAGTGTACAAAGGTACTGAGTGACAGTCATAGAAGTCTGCAATCCATATACAAAGCTTAGCATGTGAAATTGAAAACTCATCCTTTGCATACATTTTTTTCCTCTGGCAGGCAAGGCTTCAATGTGCTGGAGATTAAAGATCAATGAATTCCTTGTTTGACAGCACAGAACCCAATTTTGGGTCCCCACCTTTGCTGCAGTGATCTCAGACCATAGGCTCCTGGCAACACATTTGCTTTTTTCAGGATTTTACATCTTCTTGTGCCTTGTAGTCAACCAGCAGTCTTGATCTTCACCACTCCCAACTGATGGGTCTCCAGTTTCTAATAGAATACTGACCCATAAAAGCACAACCTTACTCTTCCCAATATGAAATTTCCTATTGCTATTAGTTTCACAAGGTCACAAAATTACTTTTATGCAATACGTTTATGATCACCCTCACTGTTTTGTATCTCCTGACTTTGTAGCATGAATAAACTGAAATCAGTATATTCCTACTTGTGTGCTATGGCTGTTAGTAAGAGCAAAGTCTGAGACCAGGCTGTAGGTTGATGTTTGGGAGTAGCATCTAATAATCTTACTACACTCTTACAGATTTTACTTTTTCTTGGCCAGTTTGGGTCTCTTTTTTCCATAACTGTTTGTCCCCAGGTGATATTGCTTAATTATTCTGTTCTTTAAAAATGTGTTTAAGAGGATTTTGTGTTATTATTTTGATAACATGGCACCTGCAGCCTGCTTCACTCCCTTCCTTCAAGTTCATTTATATTAAACATCAAATTACATAAAAAACCATCCACCTTCCATGGCTATCAGGTATCTGGAGAGGAAATAATTTTATTCCTTTTGGGTGACCTATTAAAATGTTCTGGTTTTCCTTTCAGATGTAGAAATCTTCATTTCATGTAGTTGTTTCTGCTAACACTTTTTTTTCTGTCTACATTCTTCCTAAAAACTGAAGCCAAGTATTCATTTATATTTGGGGGCAATATTCACATTATCTTTAAACTCTAATTAGAAAATATCTGCTAACAGAGAATAAAGTTGAATGTAAAATTACATTTTTATGAGGTATTTCATTTCAGTTATAGATTGTGAAGCAAGTGCTTCCTTCTCATGAACCCTGTAACAATCACAGAGCCATCAGGAATGGATGCCATTGAGATGTGATTTTAGTAATTAGTGAGGACATGTAAGAAATTGCTTTAGGGAGAAAAGAATGAGCTGAAGAGAAACAGCTATTTAGTTCTAATTAAATAGAAAGATAAGTACAAGGAGTTATAGTATGAAGATTCATTTCTAAGTGGACAAACATTACTTTTTAACAGAATGATTTGGAAATTAAAAATTCAAATATGGCAAACACTAGACTTTCTTTCAATTAATGATTCTCAACCTCCCTTTCCAGTGAACTGTCACACAGTACTGAAGTGCAGAACAGGGTCTCTCTCTTACATAAGGGGCACATCAATAGGACTGGCCACATGGCTGGGAAAACTGTAAGACATCAGTTGCTATTTGCATCTCATGGATGTAATATTTGCATTTTTCTTGATGGGAAGTGTACATTTGCTTACATTTTTAGCTGTGATATGTCAACAATGTGCAAATATACATAAGAAGGTAAGTCCAAGAAAAAAATTCTCTGCCACCTCTTAGCTTCTTCTTATCACTTATTGACATCACTGGCAACTCTTACGAGTTACTGAAGCTCTCTGCACACATGTAGATTGCTGCTGCTACATGAGTTAGAGTAGTCATTGAAGATAAGGATTCATATTCCACTTGCACTTCAAACACAGAGGCAACAGAAAAAGATCAGCCTAGAATTAAAACAGATCTAGCACAAAGTCTGGGTTGGCTCCATTGTGCACAAGAGAAGGAATAACAAACCTGTGACCCTGGTTTTCCCTACTGCATGTCCTGCAGCTGAAGGCAAGCCTGCACCCACACTGCTGAGGCTCTAGGTTAGAGTCTGCTCATCCATGGCCATTGATGGGCACAGCCACCACGAGGGCAGGTCCTGCCCCTGTGCCACCCTGTCCTCCAGGAGCATTGTGGGCACCACAAACGCCTCCAGGGGCTCCAGACCTGGGCTTTGCCTACACGAATTCATACTAGTCACCTCACTAAGTGACAATACTACAAAGCTAAAAGTCATACTTAAATCAGAAATGACTCACTAAAGCAGGAACTGTACCAGTCCTGAGTTCCAGGTGAGAGGATTTGGCTCTGGAAGTTAAACCACAGTCCACACTACAGGAGAAATGACAAGACAAGAGCAAAAGAGGTAAAGTGCTCTCCAACAGCAAGAGCCGCTGCAAACATTCTATGTGAGTCATTAGGAATTATTCTTAAGATGAGTGGAGAAAGTTGAGTCATAAATGACTCATCCACTTAGCAGATGGGAGGCAAGCATATATGAAATTTGGGACTGCCACTTGGTGAATATCATGAGCCACTAATTCCCAGTCTGCTTCACTTCCTGCCACAAAACAGGGAGCATATAGAGTGATGGAAGCAGAAGCAATATTCCTCCACCTTCTGCTATAAAGTGTACCACAAATGAAAGATGTTTAGAATACAAATTCCATCTCCATTTAGCTACCAAGCAAGCAGGAATATTGACTGGCATTATCAAAACAAGGCTCACATCTTAACTTTGACACACCTATAAAAGTTAGAGAGTAAAAATTCAAGAAATGAAAAAAATTTTGTCATGTCTGCCATGTTGCAGGTAACTTCTTAGCTATTAAATATAAGTAGATTATGTGCTACCAAAACAAAAGAGCTCATTGAAGACTGGTAAGCAAAGACAGACATTTGTAACCTTACAGAAATCTGTAACTGTTCCAATAAAACTGAAAAATCAAGGCAGAGAGAAGGAAACAGCTACTCATCTTCTCTGTTGCTTGCCAAATTTTGGGATTATGCACTTCATGTTTCAGAACCAGAAATCTCAGAAAGCAGAAATAGCAACTTGAAAATGTGAATTTACAGGGAATTTCAAATCCCTTAATTTGACCCCCTCCCTACTGAAAGTATCTCTGCTCTGCCTGTGTACCTTCTGGAAAGTCCATAACACTCAATCCAAACCCTGAAGCCCTAAGCAGTTTGCTTTGACTGCAAAGCTACTATAAATCAGCTTCAAGCTGACATCTAAAAATAAAAAGCTCATCGTTTTTCAGGGTCTGACAGTTCAAGGTTAGTCAAGGGCCCATCAGCCCTGTTTTACTTATTTACTAATAGCGTAAGTCAGACAAAGCTGTAAGGTTTTTGTCCTCACTCTCATGGTCCAAACATTCCAGATTTCTACCTGAGGGACTGCAGCAGCCTCCTTGGCAGAGAGTTATTCTGTAGCTTTAATGAAACAGTAATCACTTGACACAGCCTTGCACTAACAGTTAAAAATGTAGCTTCTTTGGCAATTAAAAGTATTGGAAATCAGGATTTGCTAGGTGCCACTATAGACCTCAGCTGTGCTCACTCTATAGATGGGTATGTCCTTCCAGTCACAGTACAGACACCCCACTATAAGCATGTTACAAATGTCCATAGATCCAGTCAAAATGCCCACATTATTACTTGTCATAGGCACAGAAAACTGTTTGACATTTATTGTAGTATGACCTAATATACCATAAAGTTCACAATTTTAGCTGGAATACCATATGTAATTCCTGATAAAAGCATCACCATTAAGAAAATTCAGCTACAGAAGGAGATTTCACAGTAATTAAAAACAAACCCTCAGAGTTTTTGCTTATCTGTGACACTAAATAGCATTGCATATATTCTGACTAATCCAAACATTTAACTTTTTGCCTAAAAGATTTGGGAATTCATCTGCCGGATTTAAAGATTTTAAACCATTTATTCAACCTCAAGTGAGAAGTTCTCCTGAATTGGAGCTTGCTTAGCAGACTACTGCTAAATTATCCAGAAGGTGGCGTTTTATTAAAGCACAGTCCTGGAAGTCAAAAGACCTGGAAGGTATTGCTTTTTCCTTCTCCCACTGAGCCCTACCTTAAAATAAGATGTAATGTTTCTACTTTGGCTTTTTTATCTGTGAAAGTTGGTAGTATAAAGCAATTCAAAACTGTATTCAAGAATTTCAACTCCATATGTAACTACTGGAAATGGAATATAAGAACAAATAGTTAACACTGTTTTTTGAACTGAATGCTTTAAAAATATCAGAAATAAAGATTTACAGGAACTGTCAGAATAACAATTTCTCTTTGACTAGTCAAAATGTTAACCTAGTTAAAATCTTTAAAGATTCATTGAAATCTGCAGAAAAGTGACCTCTCTGGCAGAACAGGGGACATCAGAGACTCTGGAAAGAACAGAGGTCTGGCTTCCTGAATTAGCCTCTTCCTCTCTTGTCCCAAGGACAAACCAGTAATTACTCAATTTTCCCTTAAGGTACCAGAAACTGAGTGACTCGAAAGTAAACTGGTGTTTCCTTAAGGCTGGAGTATGTTTTACTAGAGAGCAGATACTACAAAAGCAGCCAGTGGGAGCCAGGTTGCCTCCTAAAGCTATCTGGAATGAACATGTGCTGCTCAGATTAAATGCAGCCCTTGATATGGCCACAGAAGCTACGTAAAGCTACCCAGGATCTAAGGTCTCCTGCTGTTGTTAATGACTCATATCCTGTATTTTTCACATAGGACTGCAAGTTCCAGCTATTTATGGAGCAGCCCATTAAAAATGTCTTTTCATGAAGAAAAAGTGCTGTCAGTTGCCATTCAGGAGTTGATGTAGGAGGCCAGCTAGCATGTTAGAGAAATTACCAGAGAAAAACACTACAATCACAAAGAGCCAAATGTTCTCTCTTGAGCCCTTTGAGATAGCAGATGCATAGTCATAACCAGGATCTTTTGTCTCTGAAGAGTTTGTTCATACACAGATCACCAAAGAAAAACTAAAGAAGGAAAAATATGGTATAAGCTATTACAGTCCTCTCAGTTCTGTGCATCTCATGGAGAGATCCACTCTTCCCTCCATTCTGCTCCAAAATTCAGCATGTGAGTATCCTGACACTGCTGTGGAACTGGATGGGGAAAGAGCAGAGTGTGCATGTACCTGCTGCTGACTCACATTGTACTCAACATCTTCCAGGAAAAACAGGGAGGGAATGCCACTTAAGTACAAAACTATAATTTACATTCATTTTATTAGAGCCTTAACTATCTGATCAAAGAATAATTTGTCCAGTTAAAATGAATTATCAACATTGTAATTCAAATTTTACTGAGTCAAAACTGAGATGCACAAGCTTCCTACTACCTACTGATTTCTTTCTGCTACATTCAGTTTTTCACTGCCCCTTTGGGTCCTAAGGTCAGTCATTTCTGTCTACAGGAACATTATAGTGAGTGCTCAGTGTCCCAAATCTTCACTGGTGAGAGAATGTTGATGGGGAAGAGGAAGGGGAGAGTCCTTCATTTTCCAAATAAGGTGATATTACATTGATTATTTCTTCCTCCTCACCCTATGGATCACTTCAGACTGTTTTTGTCCATTTTGTAACATGCTTTTACACCTTATTTTTTCAAACCATGTTTCTACCTGGTAGGTAATTCCTATAAATATTTTATACAGTGGGAGAAGAACAACTACAGCATTACTACACTATAGAAAGTTAAAATAATACCCACAGTTACTGATGTCAAATTTTGGTTGTGAACAGACTTAAGAGTGTATTACAAAAATTAAAAGGCATTTCTAGGTAAGTGGTGCCCTTTCTCCATACAAGTGGAAAAAATTTAAGAGATGTCTTGTTTTTTCAGTTATAATTTTTGACTAATTTATTTTATTGAATCACATCATATTTCATTATACATACAACAAGAGTTCCCAGTTGAACAATGCAATTAGTTTCAAAGTAGTCCCTGACTGCTCATAGACGGTTTATAAAATTAAAATGGCCCTTTAAAAACATCACCAGGTACTACAGTTTACAAGTGCAGAGTATCAGTCATTTAGGAAATTATGGGTTAGGAGACTTGGGTATGATATTGATCTCTCCAGGGCAATATTCTGCCACCACTCCCCTAGGAATCAGCAAGAATTGTGAATGTTCATCAATAACAGGATATTATGCCATTATTAAATGCCTTAGGGATGATGTATACAGAGGGAAAAAAAACCACATTGAGATCACTCATGACAGGATTACTGACAGTATAAACACAGTCCAATACAGGAACTATGGTACTCTTGTTAGAAGGAAATTTTCACAGAATGATCAAGAGTGGCTGGATGGGACTCATCAATATAATCCAGCTCAAGCAAGGTCACCTACAGCAGTTTGAGCAAGACCATGTCCAGTCAGGATTTGAATATCTGTGGGTATTATTTCTATAACTTCTCTGGGTAACCTGTACCAGTGTGTGACCACAAACTTCCTGACAGAAGTGCTTATAAAACTGTCCATCCTTATTAAGAATTGATCCAAGTAAGATAAACTATATATGTCTGTGCTGTCAGATCTTTGCAGTGCTGAAGGGGAAATTTTGATTCTTTTTCAGTGTGAAGTAGTGAAAGTCAGTTCTGACATGGTGGCCTTTGGAGACACAAAGGAAACATCTGCAACCTGTATGTATAGCCTCTGACCAAAATATTTACACCTAGAAGTGATGAGGATGGGAGATGAATGATGAGTTGTCACTATTTACTTATGGAGCCTAAGGATTATTGTATGAGCATAAAATACATGCATTGCTTTTATCTAAAAAAGTTACAGAGATTCAAACTGCAAAGGGGATCGTATAGAAAAGGCCAGCATATAACTCTGACTCCGATTCTAAACTAGGATTATTCATGTCAAAAGCCACAAGGAAGGACCAAAGGAAAAGACAACTGCACTACTCAGTAAAACAAATATTGCCATTGTCCTTGACAGTAGAAATCAGTTCTCAGGTCCACTCCATGTACAAGACCACTCCAGTTTCTGGTATTCAGCAATATTCTTGACTGTGGGATGACCCAAAAGGAAAGAAAGAATTTCCTAAACCTGAATTCCTGCAGTCCCATTCTGGGGGAAAATAGATCAAAAATAAAGCCAAGGAAGAATAAGGCAGGGGAAAAAATAAATTTTAAAAAAGGGGTGGCTTCAGGAAGTCTCAGTCCCAGTTCCTGCTCTAATCCAGGTCAGCTATGAGGTTAGGCTGCTCAGAGCTTTACCCAGGTTAATTTTTTCCAAATTAAATTTGTAAATGACTCCTCTGAGGTATATATATCTGCAGAGAAACTGGCAAACTATCAAAGTATAGCTGATTTACAGTCTACAGCTGAACTGGGAAAAAAAATACATGGAAAATGATAGCACGGAGGTCAACAGACAACTCAGGATTCAGACACTTCTAAACTACTATGAAACTTCCTGGATCATTTGAATAGCATATAAACATGGGAAAATGAATCCCAATTATTTTGTGCACAATGCTGGACTCCATGGGACATATTTTAAATATTGTGCTTTAGAGAACTTTATCCTCTGTCATGCTAAGAAACTTTATTGCAGCAATAAAGCAATTTATATGGCTCAGACTTCAAGATTTCTACTTCTAAACAGATATGGAGTCTGGCCCACAGGGACTCTTAACCTGATGTTCTTCCACCACAATAGTATTAATCAGAATAATGTCTTTAGTAAAATAAACTTTTCTGAATCATGTGTTTGGCTAAACCCTCTTCAGAGCCAGAGGAACACAAGGCAGAAAACAAGAATGGGACAGAGATGTTCTGCCCAAGGCCACAGTGCTCCTGCTTTTGGCCAGATTATTCTGGAGATGTAAAATAAAATCGTTGCATAACATCTAGGAATCCTAACATATACCCATATTCTACCAGAGACTAATTACAACAGTTTCACATTTAGAAAATATTGCGTAAGCAGAAACACTAAAATGTCAAAAAGCATTTGAGGAAAAAACTTCCTGAATTTTCCAAAGCTTACATTAGCTCCAGCATGAAAAAAAAAATCAGGTAGCATCTGAAAGTTCGCAAAATCTCTAGGCAGGGAAAGAAAAGTCAAAATAGTTTAAACTAACAAACAAAACCTGAAGTCACAACACACTGATCATTGTCATGTTTCCAGATCCTAGTTCTTGTAATCAGGTTTACCTGAAAAATTTACAGTTTTAATGTTAAAAATTAGAAAATAGCAACGAGTGGATAACTCAATTTTATTTATTTTACTTGGTCTTCAGTACATGTACTTCATAGAAACCATTAGCAACAGCTTAGGCATTATCATGCAAAATTTCCAATGAAAAGCCTGTGCTCATGTGCTTGCAATGAAATATGAGAATATAACTCCTGGGAGCATACAGCTGATGGAAACATTGCAGTGTGAAAAATTGTATACATCCTACACCAAATGCTTTTGCTAATCCTCTGCCTAGTCAATTAATTTCTCAAATATCTCAGAGTCTAATTCTATTAATAGTTCTAACATTTACTAATCATATAAATAATGATCAAACAAATGGCCAAAAAAAGTAAAATAATCCATTAGTGCACTTCATTTGACCTTAAATTACCAACCATCCAAAGATTCCATGTATTTAAATTTTTTAATATCATCACCCACACAGTCTCTAAAACGTAAAAGAATTAAAACTAAAATTAGAAAGAAATCACTAAATAGTTCTTCATAAGTGTGTCTAAATTTATCTCTTCAGGAGGTATGAACAAGCAGGAAGGACTCATTTTCAGCAGCACTTCGAAATCCATGTTCCAGAGACTGGTTTGTGACTCTGAACGGATGCCATGTAAATGACCCTTTCTTTGATCCAATTGATTAAGATATAAAGAACCCATAAACTGATTCAGCATTGGCAGTGATTGTCCCTCAAGTACCTGGACTTAATCATCAAGATGTCTCTCACATTCTCTTTTGTTGTACTCTCATTTCATTGTTTTTGTTCCTATTACAGAAATTCTGCAATTCTAATGACAAAATTCAGAACTTAATCTTCTAAATATCTGTCTTCCTTCCCCAAATCCTTAAAAACATCCAATGCTCACAATAATCTCAAAACTGGAAAAGTTGATGATATCTTAAGGTTGGAGAGAATATAAAAGGGAAAAATAGGAGAGAAGCATCCTGAGGGAAAACATTCTAAGATTTGCTGCCAAGCAAGTTCTGAATATTTACATTTCATCATGCATCTTTTCAATTTTGGTTGTGTCTAGCCCTTCATAGCTTTGAAAAATGACAATAATAGAAGCATCTAGCAATAGCTGCATTGAAGAGTCCAATATATTTCACACAGACCAGTGATAAATTACATACTTTGTAAAAATGTTGTTGCATATAAGGGAGTAAGGGTTTCTTACTTGAAAGAATTATCAAAAATTACAAAGAATACTGCATTAAAAATGCTACCTGAGTGCAAGCATATCTAGGCTGATTTATATTGCTCTTATGGTTAAACTGAGGTCCTATTATTCCATTTACCAAAACACAATCATGAGTCTTTCTCACCCTCAAAAAAAGAAAGAATGATTTTATCCCTGGATAAGCTCAAGTCATAAGAATAAATATATAAATCAAACTAATTAGAGATTCAGAAAAGATTCTGAAAGTTTTAGAGGATTTGCAAACAACATTGAATTGCTGGTTGAAAACGAGTCAGTCATATATTTGTACCACAGAAATGTCTTGACTGAACAAAGACAGTAAATTCTTCCCTTTATGTAGGGAAGAAGGGTTTCCTTCTTTTTTACCAGCTCTTAACTTGGAATTCAGTTTTCCTTACATTTAGTTATGCAGTGATGAAGATTTGCATAAAGCATTAACTTTTTCACATTAAAAAAAAAAAAAAAAAGTAATTTAGCTCTAAAAACCTCCCAGATGCTAACTCAGAGGCTTCTTATTTGGATAAACACTGAGAACAGAAACAGGCATTGACTTTAATGACTGGAACAAGACTTTCTGTTTCTTTTGCTTCTCCCTGGAAATCAGCAGCAAGCAAGGAGTAAGCAGCTCTGCCTGGCATTGCACCTGCAACAGGTCAGCATTTGCAAGTATGTACTATCACAGACCAGCAGGAACACTGTAACATCCCATTTCCACAGAAAGCAGCAGTTCTTCACTCCAGACCAGTTCCATAGCACCACACATCTGGCCACAATTCAGTCAGATTGCACTTCCCCATAAAGTGATGTTCAGGAGGTTGGAGGCTATCAGTTTGAGTGCTAGGACTGGCTAAGAAACAAATATGTTTTTAAAAATAGAGAGGCTCCAGCTCTGTTGGATATTGTTTGGATCTGTCTTTGTCACTCTTAAAAGCTACTGCTATGTCACCGGAAAACTAAAATCCCACTAAGAAAATCACAGAGTTGGGATAAACTGCTTCTGAACAAAGGAGGAGCAGCAGCAACAACAATCCTTATTGACAGATGAACTGAGAGGCCAGACTCAAATGTGCATTGGGCTGTGGAAGATAATTTGCACACCTACAACACAGGCATTAAATTATTTCCTTTCAGAGATGGATACTTTTAGAATAAGTTTTCTGATGATGGCAAGGAGTAATAATCAACAAGCAAGAAAAATGTCTAATACAAGGAATATGTGTATTAGCAACCAATGATTAAACTAGTGAAATAAATGAAAAATAGTATCTGCAGTACCATTAATAGCCGAGTTTATCTCTCCTGGAGGCCCACTTGCTTTCTTTCTCTCATTTAAAGCTCCTCAGCATCACTGTGAGTGGCTATCTGTTGCTGCAGGAACAAGGTAAAATGCCTGTGCACACAAGACGCCTCTTCCCTTCACACAGCAACAACAGATCTTTACTTTCAGGAAAGGAAGTTCTCAAATGCCTTGCTTCACTCTTCACAGCCACAGAGCCCTGGTATAATGGACCTCCCAGGGAAAGCAGAGCAGTGACACTAGAAAAGGTGAGAGACACCTCCAACCCAGACAGACATAAGTGATAACAGTCACAAGTGCAACCACTTCAACTCTTTAATGTCAGAAAACAAAGCATGTGCTTCAGTGGAGCACAAAACTACCTAAAGGAGCAAGCTCCTTCCCCATCCCCTAAGCAGTGTCAGACTGCTGCTTCCCTTGTCTTAGTGCCAGCATTTGTGAAGCTGCATGGTGAGTTTGTCAGCAAACTCATTTGGATGGAACTAAGTAAAAAGCAATGCATAAAATCAGCATAGTTCCTTGCTCCAGCATACTGTGTGCTCCCTTGGCAACAGCTCCCAAGGACAGGACAAAATGCATGGCAGAGGATGAAAGGGAAGGCAGGATCTCTTTTTAATAAAAGCCCGGCTAAAAACCACTGAATTTAGAGACATGGTGTAGGTCAAACACTCTGAAGGGAAACTATAGCTGTGGACTGCACATCCTCAACTAAGACGTGCTGTAAAATAGATCACAATTTCCCTAGTAATTAAAACCAGAACTACTTGGTTCAGTAAAACATCTTGGATTATAGAGGAATGCTTGTGATCTTCTTTAAACACATCAGTTTACTGAAGTGAAAAGTAACACTGTTCCTGTCTTTCTAGAGGTGAAACTTGTATAAATGGTGCACACTTCACAAAACAGAAAGCCTGCTCTGGAGACCAAAATAGTAGCTCTGCAGTCAGTGTTCCAAAACACGAAAGCAGTGCCTGGGTATGCTATTAAATGAATCATAGCTGGGGAGTGAATTAATCAGCGTAAAAACCTTGATGCATAAAGTAGAGAAAGTAACAATTCAAACTGCAGAGCCTTTCATTTCATTGCTTTTTCAATATATTTCCATGGTACAGACACTCTTTCACATCATCTCTGTGAGGCATCATCATTGCTCAGGGTTCCTCAGGGAAACTAACCACATTTGAACCACATCAGTTCCACATCATTTGGATATATCTGCAAGCAAAGCTTTTCAATTTCATTATTGACCAAAGTGCACAATCCAATTTCTTGAATTCTATTTTTTATGTAGTCGTATTTTTATTTGTATTCAAGACCAATATGATAACTCTGCATGCAGAACCGGTTATGCAAAACTCTCTATTTCTACCACAAGAGGGTGTGGATAAGAACTTGTGCCATTCAACAAGAAACTTTAATGCAGAAAAACACAGCTTATATTAAAATGTCATTCCTATGACATTTTTGCCTTTTTTAGAGATGCGTGGCTTGTTTAAAAGATACAAGCACTTTGGAGCCCACAGCTCCCCAAGGAAATGGAAATGTGTCTGATTCCTTGCAGTCGCAGAAAAGCACAAAAACCTCAAACATCAAATCTTAACTTTTTGTTTGATTACTGCTGAATGACAACTTTAGGAACTTTTACTCCTTGAACAACTACTTTTCCTATACAATTTCCTCTCCTAAAGCATCCTATCAACTTGACTTCTCATTAAATAAAACTAATCTTGTTCTACTGAACCTGGAGAGCTGCAATGAAGAAGTATTCTCAAACCTTGTAGCCGATTTAGACGGCTAAAAAATCCTTTATAAAATGTTACAAAACCTGTGATTACACCAACTCCATTTGCAGATGCTTGATTGCAAGTGAAATGAAATTCAGGAGGAATTCAACTATGCATAAGGATTTAATTAAATCCTTCGAATACTTGACATTATAGATATTCATAACACTGAATTTGGATCCTAGAATTTCTTATATTTCAGCTTTGTATGTTGAATGGAATTCAGTTACATATTCAGTATTAGACATGAAAGAAAACAGGAAGGATTACTAGTACAAGTGTCTGGCTTTAGAGCAAGCTGCCTTTGAAAAGGATGCAAAAGGCATTTACAGACAGTATTAGGCTGTCTTGAGCAGGACTGCTGCAGTGCCCCTACTTGGACAATGAAAGGCAACACCTTCAAGGACATGCCTTGGATAGCTATGTCCCTATTTCCTCCCATTTTCTAACTGACAATGGCATTTACTTCCAACTGGAAGTTTCTCCTTTTATGAAGTCACATCTCCAACATTATAGCATCCACCTGGCACTCAGCAGGCAAAAGAATTAGCAGCTAAAAGCACTAAATCTACATATCCTTTCCAGGTTATAAAACTCTTGGTATTTTGTTCTACAGTGAAAAAAGGGCATGGCTTTCTGTCTTCTTCCACCAGTCTACACACAGGTTTTCTCCCCATCTTTGCCCCACTCATTCTCATTCAAGCATTAATAATAAAAGTGGCCCTGATTTCTCCCAGAATTTTAATCTCACCTGCCCAGTACAAAGGTGTTTTAAACTGTAGACAGCTCCCATAAAACAAAAAAGGTTTCTACTAATCTTGCTACAACACACAATACAGAACATTAAAGTCACTCAAGTCAGACTCCAGAGCAAAAAGGCACACCCCTGAAATATAACCTATGCATTAATCAAAAAGGGCAAATTTTGTGGGATGGTTTCATGATAGCCACTTTTTTTTCATCTAAGTTACAGAACTGTATGTGGTGTACAGATCTGAACTACTGTAGTGGAATAGACTGATTCTATCCTATTAAGAATGAAACAGTAAATGTCAATGTCTATAACTCCATGGTAGAAATACAGCTGCATTTCACAGGTAGTTTTTTTTAATTCTAAAATAACAGAATAGCTTTTATCATTGCAGCACTTAACAAAAAGGAGCAAATTAAACACATATATTGATTTCTGTCACCTGTAACATCTAATGCAGCACTCCTGTCTCCTAATTTAAGCACTCCTCTTCTGTTCCCTGTGGCACCACTCTGTTAACATTAACTTGCCTGTGACTCCTGTATCTACAGAAACACACACCTGTTACTGTGGTTACTCTTGTTAAACAAACCTGCACCCATCACGTCACAGCTCTGTACAGGGCGTTGCAAGGCCTATTAGCATTGAGTAATACTTAGAAACAACTACCTACCCGAAATTATATGACAAGCATATGACACTATAGCTAAAAAATAGGATCTTCTCTGGATTAAAGCATCAATGATTCCACAAAAAGCAGAGGACACCAAGTATGCAGCTGTCTATCATATGTACAGTTATATATGTATAAATACACATGCACACATAGATATGTATACATATGTATTGCTAAAAATTCTACTTTTTATAGCCAGTCTGATTCTCTAACGTATTACACCAAGTATGAACAAAAGGATAAAGATTGCTTGCATTCACCATTTGCAATAGATTAGTTCTCTTTACACATTTTCAGGTCAAGACAACTAGTTATAATAACATAAGGTTCTACCAAGAGATCTCTTATTGCTATTGCAGCTCCACCCTTTCACATATTTCACATAGAAAAGAGATAATGCAAGCAAAATATTTCTCAGAGTAATCACAAATTCAAAAGAAATGCCATAATAATGAGTTTTCTTCTTTGCATGATAAACTGGAAAGTACATGGAACAAGTAGGCAAGTGTTTGGGACTTGACACACACCACCATCACCCTTTTGTGCTAAGTGGAAAAACCCTGCCATGGTTTACTTCTGCAGGTTAGCAAACACCTTTAACAGAAAAATATAAGAATTTTCTGTTTGAAGGGAACTTCAAAATGTTTATCTTAAAACAGAATTGCATACATGACTGGAAGCAGAGACACCAATTAATATTCAGTTATTTTCCTTCAACCTTGTTATTCATGTAAACAATTATAGAAAGCTAGAATTTTCTAAATGCATCACTGTGATGCAGGACTAGCACATTCTTCAGTCTAATGGAAACTTGTGAATTGCTAGTGATTGAATTGTCAATCATTCAAACAAGTAAATAGCTTTGTTCCTCCAAATGATGTTTTTGAAAGATTTTCACAGCTATTTAACCTCAGTACCTCACTATTTGTGGCTTGTTAGTTCTGTCTTGTGCAGAAACCTTCATCTGGGAAAATTCTGACATCCATATTTCAGCATTTTCCCAGATTCTCAAGTTGAATTTCTGAGATCTGGCAAATACAGCCTTTCACCAACATCTGAACACTGTTTCATACATCAATCCCAGCTAGGTCAACTGCTATCTGAAAAACACAGGACATTAATTCCACAGCCAGTCCTTCAGTGAGAGACTTGCTCCAGTTTGAGCTTGTGATGCTCCATATCCAATAGAAATAGCTACTTGAACAGGAGGTGCCTTTTAGAGCCAAACTCCCCAAGACAGTGGGTAAGTCAACACTGAGAATGCAGGGAACTGACAAAATCAAACTGGGATTCACATGCCTTTGTGGGGAAAACACACATTGTTTTGGTAATAGAAAAGTAGTGATTAGTCATAAAAGATTTCCTAACATGACAGTTTGTTAAGCTGTGAGTAGCCTACAAACCTGGGACTATTTTCTCTTCTTGGTGTCACTGTGTTAGCTAAAGACTTTAAAGAGACCTTCTGTCTCTACTGTACTTCTGAAATGGGAATTACCTCACAAATCTGCTGCCTATTTGCTATATGATAATGTACCCTAGCCTGCTTTAATAAGAAAGAAAAGTTGCATCAGAAGAACTATATTCCTACTGTTTAAACTAACTCAGTTTCTTTTTATTCTAATGGGTAAGAATATGCTGATGGTCGCAGACCTTGAGGAAAAGAGGAGTGCTGGTAAGACATGCACCTAGACTTCACATTCAGTTTCAGAAGGCTAGGAAGTTTTTGCTTTTTCTTTTAGGTGTACATAAAGTTGCTTGTTACTTCAGTATTGATCTGAATATCATACTTGCCAGTTTCAATATGGGAATAAAAATATCCTTTTGCTTGAAAGGTGTGTTGTGAAAATCAGCTGGTAGATATTTAAAACCTTGCTGTAGATACATAATAAGCACCACACAGACCTATAAAATGACCGGTTCTGTGTTCACTCTGTGGACAGAAAGCTTTAGAAAAAGCACTGACTACTCTTCAAACCACGAAAAAATATTAATAGTAGCTTTGCACTACATGTATACAACCTTTCCATTAATATATCTTGATATATTAAAATACACATACAAACATCCAAAAAAGCTGTTCATTTTAAAAAATTGTGCAAGTAACTGAGATTTCTAATTATTAGAAGTAATCTTCTACTAATCTTAGCAAAGCTCTAAACAATATTCTTTGTGATTAGAAGGACAAAACCACAATAGTCCAGGAAAACCAGTCCAGAGCTGATCACAAGTGTAGTGCATAGTGACAAGTGGTATCTATGCTGAGGAAAAATGCTTGGGTTAGTGTTTTCTGTTAGAGGATTCTAAGAACACACTTAACAGATGGATGGAGAGAGGGTGTCTTGATAAATTACATACATCTCTGCTTCTATTTGAATTGTAAATACAATGTTTATACTACCTACCCTGTGAATAAGCTGCAGCACACACTTACATAATCATTTGCTAATGCACTGTTGAAAAAAATGCTTGCTGTTAGAAGCATGAGAAAGGGATCTGAATGGAAGTAAAAAGCAGTTAATACTGAATACTATCTTTGTAAACAGATTTTGAAGGATTTAGCTCCAACATTTTTAAAATAAGAGACTAAACAATGTGCAATTAGGGTATTGAAGGTCTTCAGTATTGAATCCCATGTGAATTGCTATATGAAATGTGGAAGTTGTCCCTCAGAATTAATAAATACTGCATTTTAATATTTTATCAAAACAACATATTCTCAACTATCCTTTATGAATAGAGATTTTGAAAACATTATATCTTCCAGTTCCTTGAACTGAAGTATTCAGTACAGTGAATATAAGACTGGGCAGTTAAAATTAAAGACTGTTTTTAAATCTCATCCAGACTTCCACTCTCAGTTAGAGTGAGCCCATCCAGACTGAAACTGAGAATACTTCTTCCCACCTTGTGGATTTGAGTGTTACTTTGACTATATAACAGGTGGAGACTTGGTGGGCACTACCACCTGAAAATACCATGGGCAGGAAGCACAGGCACAGGATGGAAACGACATCATGCACTGCAGGTGCAGCCTTAAGCAATCGGTCTTGGACAAATACCTTGCTAAATTCTAAAGCTTCTTTATTTACTGAGGGGAAAGCTTCAATCAAAAGGTTAAAGACTGCAGTCAAATAATTACTACAGCCATGACCCCTCGGCTGCTGTGACATGACACAAGTGCCAGTGGCTGGCACAGGTTGCTGGTTATTGCTGCAGGAGCTGTATTTTAGGTGCTCACTGACACGTGGCAGGAAGTTACATGCAACGAACAGGCATTCACAAACAAAGGTAAAATCTTGTATTCCAGCAGATCTCAATAGCCTCATGCCCCCATGCAGCCTGAACAAGTAGAATGCCTCAACACACATGTACTCAAGCCTTTCTTTCCTCTGTGTTACTGCACTCACAGGGTCTTGAGAGTTCTTTAAAAGAGAACAGCCATAAATTGCTTTCTATTACGTAAGCACCAGAACAAAGATTTCTCTATTGTACTCTTTTCAAAGTACTCAAAAAATTCAGAGAATGGTAAGGGAGAACTGACTTTATGAATTAAAAGATTACCAAAAATGCTTTCAACTAAGTATCCTATCTTAGTGTGATTTTTCTTTTTTTTTTTTTTTTTTTTTTTTTTTTTTTGTATTGCGAAGCCATAAGAAATTTCACTTTAAATTACCCATTAGTTTTATCTTTGTGAAGCAGTTTCTCTCAGTGCAGACAACTGTGATATGGGCTCCCTCTAGTGTCTTATCTCTGACACAAACTTAGAATCATAAAAGATTGCATAGGTCATTTAGAAGTGCCAACATCCTACTTAAGTAACCTTCCAAAAAAAAATTCACTGTTAGTGAAAAACAAAAATCACATTCCCAGTTAAATAGGTTTATGTATTTGTACATATCAAATTCTTAAATCAGTATAGTAAATTTTACTCTTCCATATAACCATCATAAGATCCAAATATGTAATTACACATGTAACTTCGCACTGAAATGTAAAGAAAGAAAAATATTACTTGAAATCTATTCTGAGATATTTTAAAAATCCAAAACTAAGCTTAGAAGTGGATTGTCTATCTTTTTATTTTTAAAAATAATATTTTAATACTTAAATAAATACCTTATATATCTGTAAAAATATCTCTTTCCCCATGAACACCTCAAAGTTGTTTCAGTAATTCAAGTAGAACTCACAGCCACCTGGAGTTTGATCTTGCTTGATCCAAGTCAGTAGATGTTTTCCCTGCTGATACAAGCATGAGAACATGCAAGCAGATTATTAAATGATTCACAGTAACTAAAACAGGACATAAAAAGTGTGGGTGGATGCACATGAATTCTAAGTTCCATAGAACAGACTACGTGTGCTGAACAGTTTCCTTTGAATAGTATTTAATTCATAATAGTCCTAGTAATAGCCTTTTTGTTTACTTATAAGAAACAACATATTTTACAACAACTTTTCACATTAAACATGAATAGCTCAAAGAGTCAAAATCAAACATAAGCATTTTTTAAAATTCCAACACCACTTAGTAAAGAAGTTAAAACAACATAAATGTCCAGGGTTGTGAAGAAGATGCTGTGATAGCTCCCAGGGTGTTCAATAAAACTACACCAGTTCACACCATAAGGAAAGCAGCTTAGGATCCAACACAGCAACCAGACTGGGCATTTAAAACAGTGAGGTTTTGACTTCAGCACATATATTTATGGCAAATGTGTCAAGTGCTGACTGAATTGATAGATACTTTAAAAGCTACTGCTCCTTAGAATTCTTCGCTTTATTACAATTTCAGCAAATAAGTTATAACAATATGATGATTCAAAGCATGAATCAAGAATCTGTTTAAGGATCATGAATGTAACAGGAGCAGAGGGAACAATTTTAAAGGAATGCAAATAAAAATAATGCTATTCATGTTAGTTTTAAATTAATGAGGCAAGATTAGTTGGCAATCATTCCTCAGGCTCATTAAAGATAGCTGAATATGAATCACAAGAAATTTAAAATAATGTACTTGGTTTATCTACTGGGAGTTTAAACATTTTATTTTCATCAGAAGTAATAAATACTATGTAAATAAAGTAACAATGCAAATAAATCAGTTTTAAATTCTCTGTACTATCTCAAAAGCTTAAACTGCAGCAACCTGTGCAGTCAGATGTATAAGCAATGTATATGACATACCAGTGGAAATGAATGCTTTTCCTCACAATGCCACCTTCAGAACCAAATTAAGCATGATAACACAATGGGGGTTTTGCATTAGGTAAGACAGGTACAATATAGGTTGAAGAGATCATGTTAATACAGAACTCTAGTGTATGCAATTTGGTGTTTTATTCTAGAACACATCCACAATGAATAAACCTCTACCTGCTCACAGTATGGAAGGGACAGCATCAGCTCCCCAAACAACAGTTGAACACCTGATTCATTCTTCAGTAGTAAAATATGAACTAAAACCAAAAGAATGACCTATGTGTGGAACAGCTGTGTTTCTAGTCTGCAGACAAGCTGCCACAGTGTGCATGGAACACAGAGATAAATTGAGGGTGCCTGGTTTCCACTACATGCTGCGTGTTATGGTTCAGGTTAGAAGAAATGGAACAGCCACGAGGAAATACTGAAGCATAAAGACAAATAGAAAGCAATTCTGATAGACTTGTACCTTGTACAGCAACCAAGGGAGGCACCCTGTGTAAATAACACCATACAGCTTGCTCTGCAGAGTCACCCACGTTACAATAATAATGCTCATGATGTCCTAGGCTATTTTTGTGAATAAGTGAGCACCAGTGAGACTAAAAGATCACAGCCTGAGGCATTAATACAGAAAAGTACTAATCTTTAACTAACTAAATTAGTATTACCAGGCAGTCCCTTTCACTGCCTTCAACAAACACAACTTTTTATCTCCTAGACTAAAAATATCCCTCCTCCAACAAAATCTGCCAGACCACTGACTTTTTTCATCTTTTTAATTTTTGCCTCTGCTTCCTGTGAACATGTCGTTTTCTAGTCCAAGTTGCTAGATTTGAACTAAAGGGTCTACAGGAATAACTGCACTCCATAAAGAGCACAGCACCCAGGTATAAACCCATCAACTGGGAGCAGAAAATCTGGGTTTCAGCCGGGAGCAAGTCATCCAGCCACACATGCACACACACCAGAAAACCTAACATTAAGGAACAAGAAAGCTTTGCAGTTGAGGCAGGAAGCAGGAGAAACAGACTTGTCTCATTTTATTCTAACTCATATCATCAGCTTAAAGTCAATAATTCAACTCGCTCTTCATGGGCCATAGCTGTAGTATGCAGTTTGTGAAGATGGGAAATCTCTGTAGGGCAATAGGAATGCTTTGTTTTGTTTTCAAACAGCGCCAGACTGCTCAGAATTGCTGAAAAGGGGCCAGTGCAGCACACAAAGTGGCAGTAAGTCAGCAGAATTAGAGCAGGCTGCTAAAACTCTGAAACCCCCAAAGGGAAGTTGAAATGATAAATGAGAAGCAGGAAGCCCATCTTGTGAAATATTGACTAAATACTGTGAATATTAAGAACATCTTCCATTTTTTGCCTTTTTTATTTTTTTGTACATTGACAGATGACTGCTACTCTTTTCCTAAGTGACACATCTATCATCATTTTTCAAGGTTTCTGCTTTGATTTAGACTTTTTGAAGAGCTGTAATCTTGGGCTTTTTTTTCTGTTTTCTTTATTAAAAACTTCAAGGATACCAGATAGCTCCACCAGCTGCTACACTGCTGTGGTTTGCATGCCCCTCTATGTGAGGTCTCACTGCAGATGTGGAGCTTTTTAAAACCCAGTCAAGTTTATGGATGCCTTGCATACAAATTAGTCACCCCATCCTTAAATTATTACTGAATTAGGAAAAACTCTTATACCATTACAGAAGAAGGGAAGACAGGGGTTTTGGAATCAAATCTGTCAACATTTTTACCCTTTTAGCTGACTATAGTGAATGTCTCTTCACTTAAGATGCCTGAAAATCCCACAAAATATTGGATCTCACTGCTTATTTGTCCTATTTTGATTTACAAAAGCACAGGTGTTAACACCCTGCTTTAACAGTGTCTGTATATATAAAACTGTGCATCAAAAGAGTTATAAAGATTTCTATGAAGCTATTAGGAAACAAAGTGAGATGCAAGGCCCTGGAATGTACAAGGGAAAAAACACTGTATAACACCATAGCCAGGAATTCAAAAATCAACAACTGGCAGACCATGTCAGACAGAACACACGTTTTTGTGTTCAAGGTCTGTAAAGAAATCCCTAGACTGTGAAGAATACGTTACAGGAAACTTCTGCCCCCACAGCTATACCTCGTTTTATCTCCTCATTTTTCAAAACTGGCACAAATCCCCCTGCAAACAGCTTTCCAACTGCATCAGAGAACCTCCAAATAAACCTGGAAGTTCCAGACAAATACAGCTTTGCCTCCTCAATTCACCATGCTCCATTTACAGATTTTGAAAACCTGTTAACAAGGATATGGAATTCCTTGTAAGCTCCTTTGAATGTTTAAGTTTTAGTTTGGATTTGGCAGGTGGCTTTCATTTGTGCAAGGATTTCCCAGGAATTTTGCCACTGGGAATGACTGAAGAGACATACCCCTTCTGCTCACAGCCCTTCTCCTGCCAGGAGACACAAGTTATGAGATTCTGTGAGTTCATATTAACTCTTCAGCAGCGTGCAAGATGAGTTAGTCTGCAGCACTGGCCTGAAAGAGCCGTATCTCATGACACCTTCAGCTACCCAGCATCAATGAAGTAGTTTGCAGGAATAGGCCCAGCTGATGAATGAAATACAACAAAACCCAGTTCCTTGTAAATTACCCATCATGCGAAGTACAGAAAGCATCAAACTGCAGCTTTTGATCTTTAAACTGCTAGCAAGAACAAAAAACTTCACTGACAAAAATTGATATGTTAAAATAAATTTCAAAATGTGCTCAATGAACAGAATTTCTGTTCAAAGTCCTCTTCATTAACAGTTATTGCATATTTCACAAATGGGAAAAAATAAGCAAGTCTTTATGAAAACTGAATGCTAATTTTAAAGCAATCAAAAATGCATAGATGTTGTAAATTAAAAGAAATGGCATTCTAACATCTTGACTATTTCACCAGGAGCAGATGGTTTATATTGCTTTACTGCTTAATTAAACATTTTATATATTCTGTAAAATGGTATTTGATGGCATCCTTTCCAACTGGCTTTCTAAATTTAAAGTAATTTTACATATGCAACATATTAATCAGATAATTAATTTAAATAATCATATCTAATACCAACTTACTGATCTGGCTTCTATCTTCTAATACATGTGAAAAATCTAGCTGTCCACTTCTTTCCTATTTCTTCTTGATGGCAATACTAACTTTTTCCATAATTCTACTGGTTTCCTTTATTTTAAATAGTCCTAATTTACAAGTCAATATTTTAGAATTTTCCTTTTTATCCCCTTTAGAAAAACAGAATAAATAAGATTAAATATTTTATAAAATGAAATATAAAACCAACACTAAACAAGATACAGGTTTGGATGCTGCTGTAAAAGCTAGACACACCACTGAGCAGGGGAGAAAACCAAAACATTCACAGATATTCCTTAATTGATGAAATTCAGCTATGTCACAGCACAGTTCTTTATGTATGACCAGCACAGTGTACAACAAGAAGCAACCCATCTAGATATGTGGATGCAATTTCATAAAAAAACAGCAGTTGCAAAAAAAAACCCAAACAAAAAACCCACAAAAAAAAAAACACAAAAAACATCCCACCAACAACACAACAAAGAAACAAAACCAAAAAATGAAGCATTTTATTAAATCAGAACATCAACTTGAAAAAAAAACTACAGCAACATACTAAATCTAGGATAGTTAGGTGCTAAAATGATCAGAATCCTCAAGACTATATAAAAGCATTTGCTCACCATCTCTTGTAATGCTTAAATCAGCCATTCAAAGACACTGACAAAATGAACAGAAACTCCTAAAACTCACTACCATTAGAAATTCAAGCAAGTATTTGAGTGAATAATTACAAACATGTACTACTTGCAAATATATAATATTAATTTAAATTGAAGTTTGTTATTATTAAAGTTTTAATCCCAAATGAAGATACAGAAATGCCTATTTGTGTATTCCTCCAGCTAAACAGGTGAGCTTTTACCCATTCCACAATATATAGCTCATTGCTGCATGCGAGTTCTGAGAGGGAACTGATTTTGCTTGCCTGGAAGTAAGCAGTTACACAAAACTTACTTCAGACAGACACATCTCACATGCCTTATGTTGATTTATATTATATACCGAAGCATTGTGATATGCCTGATTTTAGGTATCATCATATGCTAAATGAGCTTTTAAAGACTGCAATACATTAACCCCACCCCATCTGAAAGAGCCCAAGTCACTGAATTCACATATAAAGGAGCAAGCGTTGCAACAAAGAGTCAGTGCTTCTAGTCTCATCTAAATTCCAACAACTGAAAATTAACAGCAAAGGCACCACCCACGGAACTACTTTGGCACATAACCATTGGGAAGGAAATACACATTTCAGCAGATATGTTTTTCATCATTAATTTGACAGATGTTGTGGTTTCTGTAATAATATGTAATAATGTGCACAGTATAAACTAACTTCTCAGGTATGCTATACTGGAGTATATATTTGTATTTGCTGATTCAGTAGTTTTTGTTTTCCAAAAATATTTCACAATGAAAATTTATTCAAGTAGCTGAAACTAGGGAGCAAGCACAAAAAGAATTCCCTTTCAATAATGAGCCTTGGGTATTTCTGTGTTACTTTGTCAGAAGCAGTAATCAGAACTTATAATTAGTTCCATCTACATAAACGAGAGCAAGGGAGTGAACCAAGACTTTTGGACATAATTTCAAAGAAAGCAAGTGCATAGAGGAGCAAACTGTAAGAAACACTCGATTATAGGCATTGCGATATAATCTTTGAAACAGATTGCAAAGATTTCTTGCAACGCATAGGTATTTGATAACCTGCTTTTTAGGCCCTGCTCATAAAACAACGTACTTTCTTTTTTTCTCCACAAACCGTAAAAAAATAGTTATTAAGTGCTTAATAGTTCTTAAGCTTAAGCCTAAAAGAAGTCCTCCGCAAGCCCCAGAACACCCCCAGAGGCTCTTGGGGCGGGGTCTGTGCTCAGGGCACGGACTGCACAGGAGCGCGGG